>JBBIGA010098580.1:0-11032 GCA_037576975.1 Alestes dentex | reverse complement strand
CACACACACACACACACACACACACACACACACACACACACACACACACACACACACACACACACACACAGAGTAAACCCCCATTCGCGGGGGTGACGTTGTAAGAGCACCCGCAAATAGTGAAAAAACGCACATTTGTGATGTGGCAAAAAAAATGCCTAAAAATGCCTATTTTTAGAGTGTAATCCCTAGATATGCCCCCAAATATGCCCTCAAAACACTAACATTTCATTTTAAACTCAGTTTAATACATTACCCTTAAAGAAAATGTAAAGGTACACCCGTATTCGTACTGTACAGTTTACAATGAACTGCTGCAGTGCTAGAAAGTAAATACCGATGTTCCCCCTGTACAGACTGTACTGTAATTCATGCACGGGCATTTTCTTTGGCATAAGCAGGTAAATACAATAATAAATTCATTTACAGTAATAAAAATACAGGGCTTTTAGTAAGAACAAAACAAACACGAGAACACTCGAGATGCTCCACGGGGGAAAATCTGGACTGCAGCATCACAGGGCAGCAGCCAATCAGCAGCAAGGAGAAATAAATAACCTTTTGGATTGGCTACTTTCAAACCTCCCGTCTCTGAGTACAGCGGTATTTCACCATCCCAAGATGCCTTTCGTTTTGTTCTCTGGACAGTTATATTTTATATGGAAATGTAGCTGAATTTGCATTAATATTCACATAACAAAATTAGCAAATCATATTTTTCTTAATAATTTAGCACTAAAATACATGAAAAATTATATATTGCCACGAAAAAAGCTGTGACATCCGGGCCTCGTCCGCCACGCCCCCTCGTGCTGGTTGTTTATGTTTGGGGCAGCGCTGAGCAGTGGAGGTTAATTCCGTTCAGGTGTCTGATTGCCTTGATAACCGCCGCGACCAAACATAAACAACGAGCACAAGGACGAGGGGGCGTAGCGGACGAGGCCCGGACGACACAAAAGCAAAAAAAGCACAGGAAATCTGTGGTTTCCACAAATTTGCGGGAGTTTCTGTGAACAATTATAAGTTTGGTTCTAAGAAAAAAATCAGACTGCAGAACCGCAAATAAGCGGGAGTTTACTGTATATACTTCTCAGTCATTGTATTTTGTAGTATAGTGATAGAATGGTAACAGTGCCTTTATTTTTAAGGGATAAAAAGGTTTGAAAATGGTCATGTAATAATATATCTGTTTTTGGAACATAAACCCATCCAAATGTCATGACTGTACCTCAGGGAAAAAACTAGAAAGGCCAAGAAAATGCAGTATTTAGTCGCCTCAACTTGCCAATATGATGAAACCCATACATTGGTTGCTATTCAGACACATCCACCATGGAAGATGATGCAGGGAAAAAAACCTAGTCAGCCTCACAAACAAGCCTGAACAGCTCATAGGCCTAACTTCAAAGCCGCCCTTTTATGTCTTCAGTTTCAAAACTCCAAGCTCAGGTCAGTCAACCCAACATTTGTGACTAAAGAACTTTCGTAATCTCAGGCATTATGCTGCTTTCGTAATTGTAATTCCCAGGTCAGTGGCTGCATATTGAAAGGATCACCCTTATCACTGTATAAGCTAATTCCTGCGGCCGACCGAGCAGCCATTGGCCGACGACCGGCCCCGCAGCCGCCGCGGAGATACAGCATCCGCTAGCTGAGCTTTCTTAACATGCAGGACCCGAGAGACTCGCTGAGTTCTCTCTCAGAACCCTTAAACGCAGAACACACACTTCAGAATGTTACCATGGCAACAGCTTGGGCCTCATGCTGGGGAGGCTGAAACGCCGAACAGGACTGACTCACAAAGCCCGTCTGACAGAGTGAGGCCAATCACTTTGGAAAAAAGAGTCGCGTAAGCTGCACGGCCTAAGCCCCGCGGCCTAAATACCGTCTATTAACTCCAGCAGCAGCAGAAGCCAACCTCCCAGCACAAACACCAGAGGACTGCGCCATGCATCATGATGCTGCAGGGATGCTGCTGTAATAACCAGCCTGATTATCACAAAGTTGCAGTTTCAAACCCCACTTACTACCGCTGTGTTCCTGACCAAGACACTTAACCCAAAGATGCTCCAGGGGGACAGTCCCTGTAACGGAAAATGGGCTTCTGCCAAATGCCACAAATGTAAATGAAATTGAAAATGATGCTGAAAACGCAATCACTTCATCAAGTCTGCTTCCGATTTGTTTTTCACACTGAACAGATTAACGGAGCTACAGATAAAGGGGAAAAAGGCAAAAAAAATTATTAAAATAATCAAGAATAATGGATTGCATGACTTTAAATATTGCATATGTATTAAAACATGAAACATGCATTTGGGATACATTATTCTGTACTGCAGTGTCAAGTTGCTAAAAATGAAAGAATCATTGTAGTGTCTGGAGTTATGCCTTGAGCCTAGAGTTAAACTACATTGCTCATTCAAAGGCCTGTTTATTGGTATTTATTATTGTTATTGTAATCTACTATTGTTATTAGTAGATAAACACACATCATGCTCGCCATTTCAAAACCAGCACTGAAGAATAACACTCAACAATGCAGACTTCAGTGGTTTAGACATGTCCATAATACTACAGCGGCACTGTGCTGAGTCAGACTGCTTGTAGCCAGTGGTCCATTACACGCTAGGGTGGAACACTGGACTTAATATCCAGAGGGGAAAACTCAGAGACTAATAAAACAGGGAGGTGCACTGCTAAGCTCCTCACAATTAGACATCAAGTACAGGCTAAATCTTGGATCTTTGCTTACAGTCAGCCTAAGCCTATGCACTTTGTTTCTGATACTCTAGGGTGTAATAATACTCTCAGCATGAGATCTGACTCGATTTGACAATACTGGGTTGATGATCTGATATTCACAAGTCAGTCTGAACAAAATCTGAATGAAGAAAAGTGTGAAAATGAAGATTGTTGCATAATTTACTAATTATGAGCTAGAAGGCAGGACTCGACTATGTGAGCGTTTCACTCAAATCAACTAGAAATAAACATGGGTGAACTGTAGAATGTATTTAGGAGCCTGGATGTGAATAAGACCCAAGCAGCCTGTTTATTTTTTCCCCAAACAAAAAGGTTGAGAGTACAGCGACAACATTGGCGTAGTCACTGTGCTGAATCAACGGTGTTGAAAATCACAAGATCCACTCGTCAGTGCAAAGACACCACTAGCAGTTGGATAGGCAGTTAGATAAATAGCTAAAATGAGCTGGCAACATATTCAAAGTATGATGTTTATTTGTCATTATTTCAAAAGACTATTTTGGGCACCCCATGTCTAAACAGCTACAGAGGTGCCGTTTCTGCCGTTCATACCATTTACATTGTTTATGCATTTTAAAGAGGAGATGATTACATAATCATTTAATAAATACAATTAAGTAAATCTAGTGTACTGCATTGTTATACCCTTATTACAACCTCATCTGATCTTTTAAACAGGCTAAGACTGCACAATATGGAAATAAAATTGAATGTGAGATCAAGTTTCACAACAATATGCAAAGCGATGTATATTAGCAACATACTATTATTAAAACAGTGTGCCTCTGACTGGCTGAATTGCAAATAACTGGCTAAAAAGCGAAAAGTACAAAATCACAAAAGCACCATCCACTACTGTGCAAAGTACAGTAGTACTGAAATTCTGACAGATACTTACTTAGTTATTGAAGTTGTAATTTTTTTTTTGCATTGGAAGGCTGTTATAACATGCCCTAAACAGCCTTTTCTATCAATGCTACAAAAGTAAATATGTATCCCTTTTTCAGCTTCTATAGGCTAAAAAAAAAAAGTGCCTCCATTTCTAATAAAAGTTCTTATGGTGATGCAGGTTTGTTGGGACGACAGCCATTACTGGTTCACACATTTTACACAACACTGGGCGTGAAAAGAATAATTATGTTTTAAGCATAATTACGGGTTAGTTAGTTCAGGATTGTTCATGCGGGAAAGCACAGGTTCAACCCAGCATAGGGATCAGCTTGTAACGTTACTCTCGCATTGAGCGTGTCGAATGTAATTGGATTTGTTCTGTCATTTTAGTAACTAATCACTTCAACTCATCACATTTTCAGAATGCCAACATTTAACCAATTCATTTTAAGCTGCTTTTTAAAACCAGGAGTAAATCTGCAATGGTCTCAAAAGGCTTGTAGTTCAGACACTTCCCTTAATAAATGCAGTAGTTAGACCAAGGCACCCACCTCAAAACATTGTGCTGGAACAATATCGCTGTAAAATGTGCTAGACCACCCGATTACAACTGAGGTTAAACGTGTTCGAGTAAGGATGTGAGATGTCAAGCAGCCCACGTCAGTAAGGTAAAGTAAAGGTATGCGAGAACAAAGCACACCACACAGTGTGAACAATTTGAAAATCTCTGTGTTTAACCCTTCACCAAGTGAAGCCGGGGGCTGCCACCAAAGGGGGACACCCGGGGAGCAGAGTGGGGATGGTACCCTGATCAAGGGAACCTCAGTGGTGCAACTAGCAGTGCTGGGATTCAAACAGAATCTTCTGATCGCAGGGGCAACTCCCTAACCACTAGGCCACCGGGCGTCCCACCCACGCCAAGTGCAAAAGATGAACAAAAAAACAAAGGCAAGACTTCATTGCAATTATGATGGAACTGACTCATATTTGAGGAAGGGAAAAAAGATAACTCCAAAACTTATTTATGAAGCATTCACAGGTCAGGAACTGGCTGATACGCTAAAGAGACCATTTCTAATGGAACTGGTAATGCAAGATCCAGTCAAAGCACTGCACAGGGCTAAGCTTTTACCTCAAATTGACATTTTTTAATGTTTTCCTAGCTGAATGGTGAGACAAACCACACCCGACAAACCACACCCGAGAAAACTCAGGACCAAACAGAAATGTTAGCCCTCTAACGTAGGTTTAAAGTAAAGTAAAGTAACCCCTTATAGTCATGTACGAACACACCACTGCCCACAGTGTGAACAATGTTAATTTCTCTGCATTTAACCCATTCACCAAGCGAAGCAGTGGGCTGCCACTAACGAGGGGCGCCGGGGAGCAGTGTGTGGGGACGGTACCTTGCTCAAGGATGCCTCAGCATTCCTGGGATGCGGACCCATGACCTTCTGATCTCAGGGGCTACTCCCCAACCACTAGACCACCAGCAGCCCCAACAAACATCTTGTGGGTCCAGTCAAACAGGGAGTTGAACCCTGGACCCTCAGATTAAAATTCTGATGCTCTACCAACTGAGCTATCCAGACTCAATAATTCCAGTTTAAAATTGTATCTTGTTGAGGTGTTTGTATTACTGTTATTCTTGTCTCAAATCATGACTAGGCTGAACTGGTGAATTCAGTTTTCACACCGATAATGACTCAAACCAAAACGTGTTAACGTTTCGGAACATTAACACCTTGTACACTTCCTGTTTTAGATTTTACTCAACACGCTGTGTGCCAACCCACAGGCATGGCCATTCTTTCAGCATCTCTGACAGCTGAATCTAGTCAAGTGTCCTGCTTTCAGCTTCACAGCCTCACACTTCCACTTCTTGTTTTTCCTCCCGCTCACACACTTGTCTCTAAAGGAGGAAACTACAGAAAACACAGATAATAAAGAAAGACAGCTGGCCAATTTAGCCAATTACTGATCTCCTCAAGCCTACTCGAATCAGAGTCTCCTCAAGCCTACTAAAAGCATCTGAGACCGACTAAAGTAACATCTAAGAGAACAGAAAAGCAATGCCTTCTCAGTTTTACATAGCGATTCCAACTGCTTTGCATAAATAAAAACAAAAAGAACACCAGAAGGAATTTCAAAAAAGGTTATGCTAAAGTTATTAGCTAACCCTAATAAACCTATTTGGCAAACCCTTACTGAGCTAGGTATGGAAATGGGTGTGTTAAAGCACAGAAAATACAAAAATGTGCAAGACCAGCATTCAGAAACACAGCTATGATGTTTTGAACCATCCCTGGGATTACAAGAGTCCACTGGGTTAATACTTAAACAGCAATTTTAAATATATTTACATTTACATTTACGGCATTTAGCAGACGCTTTTATCCAAAGCGACTTCACCACGAACCCATTCGAACCCATGACCTCTTGGTCCAGAGTCAAGTATCTTACCCTCTGAGCTACCTCCACCCCACAATACATTGTGTAAGAGGAAGGATTTTGGAACTTGAGTTATGTGTTTCTGAGCTGTAGCTTTTCCGTTGTTTTTTGGAAGTCCAGTTTAAGACCATTAGACCATCATTGACCAAATCATCTAAGTGTGCATTATTTGTCAATAATAATAAAGAAGACAATTGGATTTGTAAGGCCAATGCCATATTCTCGGGGAACTGAGGCTACATCCATGGGACCAAGGACAGTCAATGGCTCCCTTTTAGCACAAGAGAGGAGAATTCCCAACATTGAAATTGATTAAAATTAAGCTGCTCTGTATAAAATGTTGGCTATATAAAGAGCTTTTATACACCTAAGGAATATGATGACCAGTGACGCTGAATTCTCTAACATTAGTCATAATGTTCAAAAATTGTCAACAGATATCATAGATTTTTCATTGCCATTTTTGCATTAAGCACAATAAAAAGAACAATTGTGGCTGAAAGCTCATTGAAAAGTAAAATCTGTGAGCATTTCCTTAAAATGAAGGACACAACGGATCACATACAACAAGCAGGGCTGATTTCTCTTTCCACAGTATGTTACCTTTGACTTTCGGAAAAAGAAAAACAAACAAAAAAAAAACGGAAGACAACCTAAACTACTGGGGATGAGGACGCCAGAATGAGCCACATATCTGTACACAGCTGATCTAGAAAAGTACAAATCATCAAACTGAAATGTTAAAATATCAGGTGAAATAAGGCTGCAGCCTAAAGAGCTATAAAATGAATCTATATTTATTATAAGACTACTTAGTACTACATATTTGAACAATTGCTGTTATATGAGCTCAAAATCATAGACAGGCTTAAACAGACACACAAATCAAAGCAACACATTTATTGTAGTGAGAAAAAAACCCCAACATAAACAGCTCTTTTGTTGCAGCCACATTTAGGCCTGTTATATACTGATTATATCACATGGATAAGTATCGAAATAATTGATTTTTGCAGACCTAGCGACAATATTTGCACATGACCTGGTTTCATAAGCCTCTTTCGACTGCAGCGGCATCATCTGTTGAGAATTTGCAGGGTGTTGCACAAATGACACTGTTGCACAGATGACACTGCCACTCTGATGCTCTTTATAACTTTAACGGGGTAAGTCACATTTGCCTGGACACTGTGATAAGCTTCAATGAGGACAACAGAAGGCCGTCTGTGTGTATATCTTTACCTTGTCCAGACCGTTTCTATAGTGATGTAGAGTTCACAAGGGGATGCCGCTTAAGTGTGATAATACAGTCTCAAAGTGGATTTCAAAGTACAGTCAAAGCTCCTCATTTCCGAACGTGAGGTTTCGTGAGCATCCCCCTTACACAATACACGGGTGACATCACCTCAGGAAGTTTGCAGACTTCAGTGGTCTTTATGTAAAATACATGACTTTAAGATACGCCTGTGTATTTATAGCAACGCTTTGCATGTTTCCATGTTGAAGCCATGATACTGATTGTGCTTTGTACAAAGAAAGACACCATCTGTGCACAGTCAGACAGAGAATGGACCTTCATTCAAGCAGAACAAAATGGTGGATGGAAGAAAGCAAACAACCACAAACAGCAGTGACCATTAAGCAAAGGTGGAAGTAATATTAATAGCCCTTCCTCTCACACATGAACACACACTCAGGCTTTGTGTCTCACACTACTCTAGAAAAGCACTCTAGCAAGACAGGAAACAATACAAACTATAGTTGTTGCGATTGATAATACTGGTAATCAGGTTACTTTCCAAATTATTTTGTTTAATAGAGTAATCTACTGATTTTTTTTTTTTTTTACAAATTGTTCAAGTTATCTACTATTTGATTAATTGAGTAATTCACTGTTTATTTTTGCAGATTAGCTGAAAATCTAGATTAATTCTGTTGATTAATCTTTTATTGTACTGGCTATTTTTGGAGATCAGTTGAATAATCTGTTGCTTAATTAAGTCGACTAATCTTTTATTCTACCGGCTATTTTTGCAGATCAGTTGAAAAATCTGTTGTTCAATTCTGTCGATTAATCAAGTAATATACTAGCTATTACCGGAATAATCTGTTGATTAATTCGGTCGATTAATCGTAATAATTGTAATAAGGTAGTTGAAATGAACTGACGGCAGCAACTGACAACTCTTTAACGTTGCAACCTACTAGGCTACAAAAATCACCAGGCCATACACTCATACTATAGGTTTCAAACGAGACCTACACAAGAGGTTTCAAAATATAACCAAGCTTCACACAAAAGGAAATAACCAAATACAGGTTCATTGTAGCTACGAATAAAGTGTAAAATCCAGAAATAACAGGCTAGTTAACAGCTTTAGCTGCTTCTTATAGTCTTTGAAATGTTTCTGTAGTCACAGAAACACTAAAATATCTCGAAACTGGACAAAGATTCTGAAGGCTTTCCACTAGTAGTAGGAAAAGACTGAAGTTATGCATTCAGGGAACCAGTTCGAATTCCAACAAAAGCACATGGATAAAGATTTAAATATTCTTGAATGTCGTATCACTGTCATCTAGGTAAGTAGAAATCAAGACACCTCCATTTCCACATCTGAACTCTCTTTCAAGTCCCAGCTTTATAATGTCCAGCAGGCAGACTAGTGAAAAACATAAATAACTAGGTGGTTTTAAATTCAGTTGTATTATAACAGAGTTCTAGTCTTTTGACAGTCTAAAAATGACTACGAAGCAATATTTTTCTTTTTACTATTGTGTCGGATTCCACCCACTAGCTAAGACCTCTACTACGATACCACTAACACTGGGTGGGTGAAGGCTAGTATGTGTTTCCTCTGAGTCACATGGGGCTCAACAGCATCTTTTCAAACTGACAGTCAGGACATCTGGACATGACTGGAGGAAACAGAAGACTACACCACAATAAACCAAACCCTGTGGAAATGCAGACATGTCCTGTTTCCCGTCTTTACTATACTGTGTATAAATGGTTTTCAATGTCTTCCAGTTCGTGTATGGACTGTTTATCATGTTCATCGTTTTGTTCACTGTTAATCAATTTGTTTATCAAGTTTGGATAAAGAAATGATTGAGTCAACATTGCTAGTAATGAATGCTTATGCTAATATTTCTAGTAATTCATTGAAGTAAATAGCAATCAATTAAATTATGCAAGTGGCATCATGCTATTTGGTGGCTGACTTACATTTATGGCCATTTTGCATTTATGGTTAAGCATTTATTAAGTTTTCCTTTAAATGTTTATTTAGTAGTCAAGCCATTCAGCAACCGCGCATTTAAGCATGACATTACTTGAAGTGGCAAGTTATAATATTCAGCTTATAATTGCTATGAAAAATATCACTGAACTGAACAATTACAAATAAGTCACTGCATCCCAAGGTGCTGAGCAGAATGCAAACCTGTGAATCTCTCCAAATACCTGATTAAAGGGGAAATCTACTATGTGCCATTGTTGAGAAACTTGCCAAGTCAGAAATGGTAGGGACTCTAAAAGCCACTTTACAGAACGCTGTTGCGTGAAAAAAATAGAAATTTGTTGCGTAACCATGTAAATGTCTCATAATAAATACTACTTCACGTTTACGATGGCTTCGAGATAACGTTTAGCCCTAAAATCAACTTTTAGTATCCATTCACGGTAGCAACGTACATTCAAGTCATTGTAAAATAAACCTAAACCTTTTACTACCTACAGAATTTTCCCCCATTTACCATTATTGCTGACAAGGTCTAGGTCATTTAAAGTAGAATTAAAATGGCTTTTCTGCATTGTATACAACCTCTGCTTCCTGTCAATACCACTGTAAAGTCTTGCCATTACATTGTGCTTCATATTTTTTTTCCCCATAAGATGCCTGTTGGAGAGGAATACACCCGTATCATCCACATTACTTAAAACCAAACTCATTTCAGGGAAATAATTTGCCACTGACATGCCATTTCCCCCCCACACACATTTTATACAGAAAAAAAAGATATGGGCGTAATTGCAATAACTTTGTTTTGAACTCATTCTATTCCTCAAGGACCTTGTCAGCCAGCAATGTATGACTTAATTACACAACAGGTGATAAAAATAACATGCATAATATGTAAGATGTAGTCCAGAGCCTGGTTCCTGGTTAAGGTCGTACCCGGGCTTCTTTCAGACTGAAACTCTAGTGCCAGTGGGCCCGGTGCCCACGCTCTGATGTCATGAATAGAACCAGGGATGTGACAGGCTGAAATTTACCCTCAACAAGGGTGTGAACCCATGGTGGAACAAATGTCTCAGTCAGTCTAAAAGTGTAATCAGGCAAGACTGTGTGCAGGGTTTTGGTGCAAACAAAGCAAAATGTTCTCTGTCACATTCTGGCATAATAAACTTGGTATTACAGAACACTGGGGCAGGTGCATACAAACAGTTGTGGCAATTCAACTAATGGCACTTCCACAGAAGGCCAGTTTTTCTAAGGCCTCATTACCCCTATGTAAACCTTTCAAGAGAACTGGAATAAATCAACAAACTTTTACTATGGCTTATTCCAACAAGCGCCAGTTCTCCTAAAGGCTGCTTTTGTCAATTCTGTTGTCATGTTAGGATAACTGACACTCACCTTTACAAATGTTTATGCAGGTCGACGTCAGTTGTCATGGGGTTTAATTAAGATACAGATCGACTGCTAATGCAATATACTGTCCAACAAACTACCAACATTTTAAAAATGTTTTTAACACCATTTGAAAACATCAGCTGTTCTTTTTTCTATTAGAATATTGAATGATATAATGATACAAAATAAAGACATATGAAAAGAGTTATTTTATAACTACTTTCTTTGTAGAAATAACATGCTATGCTAAGGATATATATACATACACACATTTTTATATATATATA
>JBBIGA010098569.1:0-11032 GCA_037576975.1 Alestes dentex | reverse complement strand
CTGAGCAGCGGAGGTTCGTTCCGTTCTGCTGTCTGATTACCTTGCTAAGGCCGCGCCCAAACATAAACAACCAGCACAAGGACGAGGGGGCATGGCGGACAAGGTTTCCGCGAATTTGCTGGAGTTTCCGTGAACAATTATTTGATAGGTTCCAAGAAAAATCCTGCTGAACCACGGATAAGCAGGGGTTACTGTACCATCAAACCTCTCACCATTAAGAATGCTTGGAGTATCCTTGAACCACTACGAATGCAGGACATTTTCCTAAATACTGGAGTTCTGCTGTACATAGATGAACAATCGAATGTATTGTAACAAAAGTGAAAATCACATGGTCTTTATAAAATCAGCTTCTCAGTCGTCTTCATGCAGTTCATATAGTTTGCCTAAGTGGGCCCAAATGGTGCTTTTATCTGAACATGATTGCAGTCTATGGGATCTGTGACCTTTGAAAATGCTGATAAATGGAATAAAATATCCAAGTCACTGGTAAATTTGTGTAAAGCAACAATAATTTCTCTATTCATGTACCATCAATTTAAAAAAAATGCGTCTTTGACCACAAGAATGCTTGTGACCAGGAAATCTAATAAATATGAAAGCACTTAAGCAATTAAGGTTTTATGGTGCTGAATGGTGTTTTCTAGTTTGCACAGAC
Source organism: Alestes dentex (assembly GCA_037576975.1). Taxonomy (NCBI): domain Eukaryota; kingdom Metazoa; phylum Chordata; class Actinopteri; order Characiformes; family Alestidae; genus Alestes; species Alestes dentex. Next base: position 10,374 of record JBBIGA010098569.1, on the reverse strand, counting down.
ACATCATACTATGCTTTCTGAATCTGTAGAACTCATACAAGTGCTCTTAATGAAAAGAGAGGATCTATCCTTTCCCAAATTGACCTTGGACAGGTCATTTGAATGCTCTACACTTCATATGTGCTCCCTTGTCCACTAGGTTTTTTACAAACTGACATGCCATGACTGATCAATGCTGATTCAATACGGATTACTGTAAAGTACTGGTTTACTGTAGTATTTTGGCTAGTATGATCACCTGTATGAAGCTACTGGGTTTCTGTAATGGTCGATATTGTACTTGTTTACAAGTGACGAGTTAACAGCCCAATTCACTTTAAGTAATTTTAACCATTGATTATTAATGATTTAAGACATTTTATTAGCGTACATGTATGTCTACATGTATAACAATTGTTACAGTACACAACATGTGATTCAAGAACAAATGGGCTAGGCATAAAGAATTATATTGGCCAGTACTGCAGTGGAGCATTTTCCCTGTGCATTTTTTTTATCCTGATGGAACAATGGTGTCATGCAACTTGGCCAATAGAACTGATCAAGCTAAGTTAAGCTTCAACTGTAGTCTGACACGGTTTATCTAATAGCATATATTGGCATAGTAACTGAGCAGAGCTAAAGATTAGCCTCTTTCATGGAACCAGAATTGGCAGAAATTAGCCAGTCTTATTGAAGCAAGTCTGGCTTGTTCACTTTGTGGAATGGTGACAGATGTAACATATTGTAAAACAGAAGAAAGCAGGTTTGAGATAGAGATGTTGATGGAAAACCAAATGAGAGGAAAAAATAGAAACATCCAAGAACACACAGAGAGCAAACAAGCACAGGAATCCACAATGTACAACAAAAACAAGGTTGAACTAAAATAAAACCAGATGAGGGGCTTGACAAGACGGCAGGGCTAATGAGTAGCAATAGCAAAAATCATAAAAGCACATGGCAAGGGAGACAAACCAGAAGGGAACCAAGATAAAATCTCTAAAACCTTAATAAGTTCACCTTAAAATTGACTTTTAAAATTCAATAAGGTCATTTCAAAATTCAATTTAGAATAACACCACAATCGATGTTTTCTATATAATGATAATAGACACAATATGACTTCTATAGTTCAATACAAAACCTCTATGCTAAGCAAATGTTCTAATCATATTTGCAATCACAGCAAAGTGCTGCCTCCCTCACCAGGCAGAGTGACATTATGAGAAATACCTAATCATTTCCTCAAGTGCCACTCAAGAGGATTGGCCTTTGGATACACTTGCCCTGGTTACAATATCGCTCTAGTTGCCGCTTTACTTGCTAGAGTCTACAGTTCTTCAGTTTTTTTTTATTAGTGTGATTGCTAAAGCAATAGTAAAACTTAAAACTTTTTACGTTTTACTATAATTATTAGTATGACTGAGTCAGCAATTCTTTCATCTGGGACATTGACACATAGCTTGCCAAAATGTATATCTGGGTTGCCCGGTCACTTCAAGGCCTGGATTTATTAGTATGATATTCTGCCCAGTGTTTTGGGGCCTCTGTGACTATATGACGTTCCAAAGCTCTAGAGAAGAAGGTCAGCAGCTATCTGCGAAGATGCTTGTCTTGTCAAGGAGCTGAGGCAGAGCTGCTCTGTATAGGTTCACCACACAGCTAGCCCTCAGTGGCCTCTCAGAAGAATTTGTGGTGACACAAACAAGAGAAGCCATGGAGTATCGAGATTCCTGGGACCCAAAAGTAGCAGCAGCTGGCACTGAAGTCTGCAATGGCAAAAAGTGGAGTGCTGCCAGAGACCTGCATATGACTGAGGCAAGGCTAAGGCAGAAGGCCATTCCTGGGACAGTGGCAACAGGTCAGGTTTGGAGATCAGGTCAGGCAATCAGGTTTGGGCTAAAATCAGCAAATCAGCAAAACCAAAGGAAAGGAGCAACAGCATCTCCTCCAGGAAGAGGTGTGACAGGTGTGGAGGAGGTGCATGTCAGCAAAATCATGAGACTTAGCCAGCAAGAAGACTGGACAAGGGGGGAAAATACTAAACAGCGAATGATTTCTGGCGGGTTGACATCTACCGCATCAGTTTCCTTGTCCAAGATGGGCACTACCATTGGCGCTCAAGGTAGGTACAAAGGAATCACCACAGCCATCCAGTCCAGTAAACACCTCCCCAGGAAGAATACCATCCTTTTTCTTAAAGCTGGTGAGAAGCCTCATTCTCTTCCACAGACCAGACCGCTCCTGCTGTCCACAGCCCAAGACTGTCTGCTGAGAGTGGACCTTTGAAAACAGCTAAAGTTCCCTGACCACACAACACTCACAACATTCCACCCAGACTTGATCATCTTCCCAGATTTAACCAAGCAGGTGATCATATGGGAGATGACGGTGCCCTGGGAAAAATTAATGGAGAAGACTCACAAGAGGAAGCTCGCAAAATACCAAGATTTTGTTGGAGCAGCTCAGAAGGCGAGGCAGGAGGGCCCTGTTTCAGCCTACTGTTATGGGCTGCTGGGGCTTTGCTGGGCTTGGAGTAACCAGGGCTGTGAAGGGGGATGACATTTACACCATAACTGAAGTTGCTCAGAAGGCCACTAGATGGCTTTGGATAAAGAGGGCAAGATCAAACTGATTAACCCCAGCTGGGGTCACCGGGAAAGGGGTATGACCTTGAATGATATGAAACCACTGATGACCCCAAGCACATTCCAGAGATGTTTCTTTCAACCAATAGAATCTAAAGCTCTCTTCAAAATGTTCCAAATTTTTTCTCAGTTAGAACACAGACTTTGATCCGTATAGATACGTAATATTATGTGGACATTCTTTAAACTTTGAAAAGACGCTGCACACTCAAATATTTTTTTTTTATACCTTTTAGTTAACATGATTTTTGGAACCGTTTTTTAAAAATATAGTTATAGTGTTATTTATAATATCTATGCTGATAGATATTATATCAGCATAGATATTATAACTATGGTTAATAAACCTGTGGTATAAGCAGTTAATAAAGCAGAGACGTTAATAAAGTATGTTAAAATAGTCTCTGGACATGTGCCATGTGTAAACTCAAACAGCGAGGTGTGCGTGCAGAGGCAGCGCAGTTAAGAGCACAGCACACATTGAAGCAGATGCTGTCATCAAGGACTTGGTGCTAAGCCAGGGATGGACCTTAGTGGCCACGCTGGCCATCACGACCACAGGGCTCATCTCAGATGTGCTGCTCAGCAGGAATAGATGCTGCCTTTAAATGTACAGTATGGAAGGTAATTGATCACTGTCAGTTTTTCTTTAAATCCCCTTTTGACACTTCCATGATATACAGCACATGCATTTATGTTACTTATGACTAGGCTGAATGTGGTTTCCCTCACTGAGAAATTCAGGAGTTTCTGACCCTCACAGTAAAATAATAATGACTGTAAAAAGGTTTTGGATAGAGTATCAGCTGGTAAATGTTAAAAAGAGGCTTGTGGGGACTAAACAAAAAAGATGAGTCACAAAAACTAGCAGTGGATATGTGGATATTTTAGAATAAAAACGAATCTATTATATGTTTCAGCAGTTGCTCTTTTTCTGGAGATTGTTTCATACCATCATAGAAAACATAAAGACATCAAAACAGACAACTTAAAATGTTGTGTTGTGAAAACATGTGCGAAGACAAAATGTGGTGCACCAACTACTCCTATAACAATATTTTGTTAAGTAGACAACAGAGAGAGAGTTACCCCAGTCCTTCGAAATGTAGATGTGCTTCCGTTTGTTCTCAGTTTGTTCATTGATGGGCATTTTAAACCCATCACATCATTCGGGGTGGGGTTTAAATGAGTGTCGTTTAAATGATTGAGGAAATCCATGTAAACACAAATAAGGCTTCTTCTCAAAGCACAGTTTTCTCAGGTGGGCCCCACGGTGGCACAGTGGGATGTGCTTTTGCCTCACACCTCAAGGGTTGTGGCATTGAATCCAGATCCTGGCCTTGTGTGTGCAGAGTTTGCATGTTCTCCTCATGGTGGCGTGGGTTTCCTCCGGGGTCTCTGGTTTCTCCCTCAGCCCAAAGACATGCGTGTCAGGTGAATTGGGAATCCTAAATTATGTGTGTCTGTGTGTGTTTTCTCATGACATATATAGTACACTTATGTTTTATGTATTTATGTATTTTTCTGATGATGTTCTACATTACAAGATAAAAGATTTTCAAACATCTGGAAAAGAGGCTTGTAATAAGTGTATAAAATAAAAGACGATAATTTGGCAATAAAATCTGGATTTGAAAGAATTCAAAACTTATCTCAAGTTATATTTTAAAAGCATTTTCTTATATTCTTATATTTTAGAAAAATCACAGCTAAGCCTTTCTTTTAGGCTACTATTGATAACAATTCATTTTCGAAGTGGGATAAGACAAAAATAAAGATATTTCTGTAGTTGGACCTGACCTTTTGAAAACAAAAGATTATCTATGTCATATTGTTTTTATGTCGTTCACAACACCACCAACAAAAAAGCTTGGTGAGGGAAAGTTTCCTCACTCTGTTCTACTTGCCTTACTCATAAGAGGCTTGACACAGGATTTCTTTGTCTTTGTGAGAATGTGCAAAGCACTATGCACACATCAATGAACTGAACTTTAGACACAAAGTTATGTTTGTCTGCTGAGTGTGGAAAACGTATTTTTCAACCACATTCAAGCTGCGTGACATGAACCTGTCATTCACCACCACTAGATGGTGTTCAAACTCCCGCTACTGAATCCTCCAGAAACATTAGAAGCTGCAGATTACCGCAATGCCGTCCTAGTGGGTTATCCAGCTTGCATGATAAGACCCTTATAGCTGGTTCAGAACACAGCAGCTTGACTTGTCGTCGACCAACCCCACTGCTGATTGACCTACATTGGCTGCCCATGGCTGCCCAAATTCAAGTCAAACTCTTGTATACAGAGTGACGTCTGGGTCTGCATCCAGCTGCCTTAATCCTATCATTCAGTCTTATGTTCCTACTCGCTCCCTACACTCCTCCAAAGAACATCATCTGGCTCCGCCATCCTTACATACAAGGCAAACCCAGTCCTGTCTTTTGTGGTTGCCTGCTGGTGAAATGAGCTGCTTAAGCCAACAAGAGCAACAGGATACCTCTAGCTTCACAAACCTCCTGAAGACTCATCTGTTCAGAGAGCATCCCCTCTAAGTAATCAAAAAAACATTATGACAAAAATGCACTGAAGCTGTAAATAATCATAGTCAGTGTCTGTCTGTCTGGCCTGAAGTTTTTCTACCATGAATCATGAGTCTGCAGGACAGATGCACCTCATGTTTCACTGAAAATTACAAACTATTCCAGGTCGACACCTGCCCTGTTCTGATCATACAGGGAAAGAAATACACTGAACATACACTAACTGATTGTTATGGCTAAGGTAAGGCCAAATTCCCAAAGTCATTCATCAAGACCGAGAAGATCACAGAATGCACAAGTACCTTTTTAAATCAGGGTTAAGGCTTTCAGTCATAGAACCAAACATTTGAATCTTTAGTCGTTTATTTTTTTCAGACTGGTCCCCTGTCTTTACTTCCCAAAATCCCAATGTTGTTTACCTTGGAGAGGTGAATGTATCCTAAGACACAGAGGCCCTACTTGCCACAATGTAAAACGTTTAGTGATACACCCTAGAGTAGATCTGTTATCTCAATTAAACATATTTTACAACAAAAAAATATTAGCTGAGCTAAGCTATTTAGGACCTAAATAACCGTATTCAAGAATTAACTTCAAATTTCCCACCAGTGGGACTAAGGAAGGGTTATCTTAACTACTCAGTTGTTCCTACACATCTCAGTTCCACCAGTGTGCTAGTCTAGTCAGGAGAACTGTGTGTGATTGAGGATGATGAGATAAAATATGGGTATGACTCGGTGAACTCACCATGGTTAGACAAGCCTCTTGGCCACTTCAGGTGTGTATGCAAACACTTGGAATATCATAGTGACCACCTAGTAACACCATAGCAACCACCTAGCAACATCTACAGTTAGCATAGCAAGCATACAATCACATCGCTTTTTTAATGAGGAAATGCTCTGTTCTTTTTATGTTTTTTTATGGCTAAATTTTGACCCTGTTTCCACCTACAGATATTGGCACCATTCCAACTCGTTTGTTAATAGCCGGTGTATTGTGCATGTACACAGTTTTGAAAATGGGAGTATTGATCATTTAAAATCGATAATTTTACCCATTGACTACAGTGGATATAGTGGATTGTTCTTGCATGAAGAGACAGGATTTACGAGCGGTTTGTCCAGAACCCTGTGAGTCAAACTGGAGCTTCAACAGTGGAATACACTTTGTGGTATTTCAGAATTCAGAATGAACCAGGGGTCTGTTAATGAACTGGACTCTGCTACAGGATTGCTAATGTTGCTTACCAGATAGCCTGTGATGCAAAATGAGCACCCAAATATATTACTGCTCCTCTGCTCAACGAAATGAAGAGACCACCACTAATGGGCATTATTTACAGCCTATATTTCACATTTCTGCTGTTTTAATTAGTGTGAAAAGGGAATGATAGCTGCCTTCTCAGCTCCAGCCAGCAGCTAATGGGTAATAAGTGCTCTAATGTGGGTTTTGTGTTTACATTTCTGATCATACACAGCCTTTGAGACACTAAAGCACAGGTTAGTTATGAAATGAAAGACATGTGCCACGTTTATGGCATTTAGCTGACACTCTTATCCAAAGCGACATACATCAGTGCTCAAGTAGTCCTCATATGTTCTTCAAACCTGTAAAGCTATACTTAAATCAACCTCCGCTGTTCAACCAAGTTACTGCCAGCTGAGTACACCTAAACAACTCCTGTCAAAGAAAAGTCAGAAGTTAAAGCAAAAGTAAGGAAAGCATGGAGATAAGAGTAAGTTTATTTATTTATTTATTTATTTATTTTGTTTAAATAGAAAATGGGGAAGAAGAAATAAGCAGGAGGCATAGTTAGTCACCAAGGTTGTCACTGGAAGGGTAAGAGAGAATCAGCTGCGTGTCATCAGCATAAAAGTGGTAGGAAAAACCATGTGGGGCTATTACATCCCCAAGAGAACCAGTCCCAGGGTTGGACAGAGTGACCAGGAGGATCTGATGGTTGACTGTGTCAAAGGCTGCAGAAAGGTCAAGAAGAATCAGAGCAGAAGACAGGTTGGCTGATCTTGCTGCATGAAGTTCTTCAGAGATGGCAAGTAGATCAGTTTCAGTAGAGTGTGCAACCTTGAACCTGGACTGGTGAGGGTCCTGAAGCCTGTTTTGAGAAAGAAACAAGTTGAGTTGGTTATAAACAGCACGGAAGGAAGGAGAGAAGAGATACCGGTCTGTAGCTGTTGACATCTGAGGAGTGCAGCGAGGGTTTTTTCACAATTGGTGTGACCACTGCAGACTTGAAAGCAGATGGGACATGACTGGTCATCAAGGAGCCGTTGACATTGTAGGCAATGTGTGGGATGAGATCTGATGATATCATCTGAAGTGTGCGCGATGGGAGAGGGTGGAGCAGAGACATAGTGGGTTTGCTGGACATCAGGAGTAGTGAGACTTCCTCAGGAGAGAGCGGTGAGAAGCCATGAAACTGGGTGGCATGGGCTGGTCTCTGGCTGGCAGGCAACTTGTTGGTTGGAGGAAAGGATCTTCTAACATCATCAATCTTCTCATCGAAGAACTTGGCGAAGTCCTCTGGTGAGAGAGCTGGAGATACAGGGAGAGCTGGAGATTTAAGAAGGGATGAAAAGGTGGCCAAGTGCTGTTTTTGGTGCTGAGGCTGCTGTTATCTGATTTCAGAACAAAATGTGGCTTCTGTAGGTGAAAAATGTGTTTATATTGAGTTTTAAGGAGACTAAAATGCATTAGTTTGAGAGTTTAAGTGAGTCATCTGTTTTTTCCCTACCTGTTTTCAGGTTTGCATGTTGGCAAATAAATCTATATTTATCCCCCAATTGTTTTGGTTATTAAAAAGGAAACGATCTGTTGATGTAAGTTGCAGCGGCTTAAAGTAAACTTTCGTTTGTGCGTTGTTGCAGTCTCCAAAAAATCAGCCCATAGATGCTTAATTTTAGTGCTCAGACTAAAATCTGGCTGGAGGGCAAAACCTAGGATACTCTTTGGTCAAAAATACTGGCACTCCTCTCTGCTTCCAGAAGCATTGGTACCCCTATTTCACCAAATAGTTTGCCCCCCCTCCCCGGCTGAAATATTATTTAATATTATTAAATATTATTGAAAATATCAAAATATTACGAAATAATCTTTACTTAACAATGTTACGTCGAGTGGTTCCACGCAACTGCGCTCAATTAATTTAAGTAAATCACAGTGAGTTCTAATATCTTGACCAATCATTCTGTATAACCTCAACATGTCATATTTTTGGTTCTGATCACCTATAGGCAAGGCACATATTTGCTCTTATAGCCAACAAAGACCAAGAAGCATAAAGAAAAAAAGGCACACGCCAAGGAAGGTAGAACTGGGAGACACAAAGAGGGTGTGGAAAACAAGTCAAACAGTTAGCAAATAGGTGATATCAGGCTCCAGCGGGAAAGATAAGATTCCTTGTCACTTTATCATGCACTTGCATGCAAACAAGAATGAAATATCATTCCTCCTATACCAACTGTGTACATTAATTAAAAGAGAGTAATAAAATATCACTGACCTGTCTTAGATCTTTTTTTTTTTTTTTTTTTTTCCCACCTTCCATATTAATCTCAACCAGATATATTTATAGGCAAATGTCTCAGCCACCAAACCATGTAAGGGAACAGGTTTTTTATAAAAAACACTGACCTTTAATTACTCCATAACGTGATTTATGTCAATTCCATCTGACACACAAAAATCATTCTATTTTTGATTTATCAGTTAAAACACTGATTAAAGTCCTTAAGTATATATTTCTGATGTTTTGTAACAGAGTTAAGTTATAAAATGAATTATTTTGAAATTTGTTCTGATATCTGGAAAAATGGAAATTTCAAAGTTCCTTAAATGTGTATGTTCATTTTTAGTTATAAGCATATATAATCAATGTTATTAAATAAAGAAGACATCACTGTGTGTAGTTCGTGTGGTGTTTTAATATCCAAACACAGTGAATTGAACAAAGGGTAATACATTTTGTCATAAAAGCACAAAACCCTTCATCTGACGGTGTTGACAAACAGCTGACGGTGTTGACAAACAGCTGATTACAGTGTTGATTTGACACACACCTTACTAAGTAATGGAAAAGAGTGGATAGTCAAAGAACATCTGGAAACAGGACCTCAAGGATTAGACGAGAAAACTAGGATCTACCTCGTATAAAAAAAAAAACAATCTGAAATCACAACGGATCTCTACTCATCAATGTAGCATGTTTCAAAATGCACTAAAGATCTTTATGACAGTTAACATTTTTAATTTTCATGTGACCTGCATTAAGATTTCAGCAGCATGCGTTGAACATGCTCATGCTCTATGAAGTCCATTACATCAGGGGCTACACCGTAGATCTCTCTAGAACGGCTTATCTGCAGTGGAGATGCCTTCCCTGTTAGTTTCAGAAGAATGTCAGTGATTGGACAGAAACACACATCCCTCCTCCCACATTTGGGGTGAGCATTAGCCGTTGGGCCACAAGGGTGCTACTCTCACATCTTGAGAAAACCTGATGGAGCTGACATCTTACGGAGTTGACAACATGGCATGTTTTCCCATTTTATCAGTGTCTCATACACTGGAGCCATTTAATTTTTTTCCCAAGATGTTAGCTAGCCTGCCAACCTGAACTAGAAAGACATAATTTATTTCAAAATTCTTGAATATAAGTATTACAACGGGAAGATGGAGTTGACACATCAAAGTTGTGACGGCAGTGATATCAACATTGTTTTATTGAAATATCAAAGATTGTAAAACTTACCAAACTATCTGTACTACTAATGAACCCACCAATAGCAGGAAAACCTAATGGGGTCCTAGAGGTTATAGCAGCAAAAAATCTGACAGAGATGACTGAATATGAGGATGCAATTTTTTAAATGGATAATATAATTTAAGGTTCTTAGATATGACATTTCATAGTCTATTTAAAAGTTCAGTTCATTTGACATTAATATTTGTCCATTTATAACACTTTTTAATTAACATTTTTGGGGAAGTTAAACACTGTAATGTCCTGTGGAGGACAGGTCAAATTGTATGTACTTTCTTAGTATAGAGCCTGTATTTTAACAAATTGCGATGAATATATTATATTAATTTCATAAGTATGCACAAGTGTGACAGATTTTAACACAAAGAAGACTTTTTTATGTGAGACATGTTTTGTCCCTCACCTCAAGAATCAGTGATATA
>JBBIGA010098528.1:0-11033 GCA_037576975.1 Alestes dentex | reverse complement strand
ACCAGCTGCATCACTGCATGGTATGGCAGCACCACTGCTATGGACCGAAAACGCCTGCAGAGAGTGATAACAACTGCAGAAAAAATCATCAGGACTCCGCTGCCCTCTCTGTAGAGCATCTACCATCCGTAGGAGAGCTGCCTCCATCCTCAAAGACCCCACACACCCCCACCACGGACTGTTCACACTCAGGACGAAGTTATTTTTATTTATATTTTTTATTCTATTTTATTTTATTTATTAACTCTTAACCTAACTCAGCATTTGTGTGTGGACAGCAAAGAAAGAATTTTATTGCACAGAGAAATGCAATTTTTTCTGAACATATGACAATGAACGCTTTGAATCTTGAATCTTGAATCTTTGAATCATTATTTCTCTCCTACTGTCCCTCAGTCACCAGTTAGCGCTGATACTGGCGGTGTTACGCAGTGTGCATTAAACTACATAAGGTAGTGAAGCGTTGTCCTAGCACGAAAATGTGAAGCGTTGTCACAGCACGAAAAAAAAAGCCCTAAAGCGTGATCGCAGCACATATTTTGATTACATTGTATGTCATAATGTCTTCACGAAAACTCGTGAGACCAGGCTCCCAAAAAACACCGCATTTTTTTGTTGTATGTTTTTAAATAAGAAAAATGTGATTATAAATGTTGTATAAAAAACAATCCAAAGAATGTACTGGTTTTATTAAGTATAATGTAAAGCATTTGCCTTGGAGATTAGACGACTTGAAGATGCTTTGGCTGCTATAATTCCGGCAAAAGTCTTGAGGTAATCCTCAGGTGCCTTGCTGCCTCACCACGCCTGACAACTGAGTGAACGCCGGTCCTCTTTGTAAAATTCTCGAACCAGTCCCGACTGGCTTTACACTTCTTGCCCGATGCCTCGTTCACCGAAGTGCCTGGGTCTGCTGCAGCAAATCCGCGTAAACAGCATGCAGATTATCACCTCCATCATGGGATCTCCAGCGAGCTGCTTCTCCATCAACCACACCACCAGCAGCTTCTCCATGTTTTCATGGATAGATGTCCGCTGTCTAGAAGATATTTTAGCACCCTTGGCTGGCGTTATAGCTTTTATCGACTCCCTCTGCTTCTGTAAGGTGCAGATTGTAGAAGTGCGATGCCCATACTGCTTCGCCAAGTCGACTACACGCGCACCTTGGTCATGTTTTTTGGTCATTTCTGTCTTTAATTCAATGCACATCATCCGCTTCTTCTCAGCATTGTCCTTCATGCTCACTTTCTTTGAACACATGGATGGAAAAACGAAATCGTGACTTGAATTTTAGCTCTCAACTCAAACCAAAAAATCGGCCAAGAGACAGCTCGTATCTTGAAAAACTCGTTACTTGGGACAAGGTACCACTGTATATCAATAGTAGAATTATATAATAAATACGAAATTTGATCGGAACTCAATGGAGTCTTGATAAAATCGGACCAAAGTGGTTGAATTTCCTGGTTCTAGTGAGGACTCTTACTGCCACGTTCTGGACTAGCCAAAGCTTATTTAGGTTCTTGTTGAAGCAGCCTGAATCAAGATTTGGATCAGTAGTGACAGAAAGATTGGAGAAGTCGACATTGGAGAAGCTCAGGAACCAGCAAGTTCGAGCGTTAGAACAGACAGTTTGTTTCTACCAGATTTTGGACCTAGAAGAAGGATTTCTGTTTTTTTTGGCATTGAGCAAGAGGAAGTTTTGTGACATCCAGTCTTTTATATCTTTAATGCAGTCCTCAGACTTATTTAATCTATGTAATCATCTGGGTTGGCAGATATATAAAGCTGTGTGTCATCTAGATAGAGTGGAAGCTATTGCCATGTTTTTGGACAATCATACATAATGGCAGCATTTACAATGTAAACGAAAGGGGTCCTAAGACAGAACCCTGTGGGACTCCGTATTTTAGTTGGTCAGAAAAGATCTAAACTAGGATAAGGCTGTTCCTGTGACTCCTGTCTGTTTAATAGAGTGGTCAGTAGTGTTGAATACCACACTAAGGTCAAGGAAAACAAATCCTTCGTCGGCACACAGTAAAAAAAACATTTACTATCTTTACTAGGACTGTTTCGATGCTATGACAAGGCTGGGACCCAGATTGGAATTTGTCATATACGAAATGTGTAGCAATGTTGTCGCAATGTTGTAGCAATGTTGTAGCAATGTTGTTTGGAGCAATTTCTAAACAATTCAGAGACAAATGAAATGTTACGTGGGCTAAAGCCTGGGCAGATTAAAATGATTAATGGTGAATGTTATTCTCAGTTCAACATATTTAGTTCCAGCACAACAAGAGCATGACAATCGTCTCTCTTCCTTCAGTGAGTAGACACATGCTGGAAGAGCTAGAGTACAACTGGGATAAATTACACACACACCTGAATAAGGTGGAGTATTTTCTGAACAATTTAGAGTCAAACTAATTAACGTTGCTTGCTGAATGTTTTCAATAAATGTTTTCAGTTGCATAAGTAGACACACTCTTCGTTCAGTGAAGAGACACACACTGAAAGAGCCAGAGCACAACTGGATCAAGTTACATACACTCCAGAATGAGGTAGATGTGTGACAAGGGTATGGCTAACGATAGTAAAACCTGCTAATAATAAATAATATAAAGGTCAACTGCACCACCTAGTTATAGAGAGTACTGGGACTCTAAATGAAAACAAAAATAACTCTTAATGTAATATAAAACAGGTTAGTTTCCCAGGCTGAGCAACCAAACCAACACTTCAAATAGTTATCAAAAGTATTTAAATGAACCCAAACTACTAAAATTCATAAAAACAACAAAATAAAAGAATCCAAAGATACACCACATCACACAAATACACACTAAAACTGGTCTAGACCTGTCCTAAATATATAATTAAAAAAAGAGGCCGGCACACACTTGGCAGCAGTAAGAAGAACAAGACTAAAGCATCAGTTATAGGGTCCCCAAAGAGAGCAACACAGTCTTCAAACAGTCCCAGCCTTGGGCTTAGTCCAGCTCGGTCGTGCAGCACTGAATCCCGTCTTCCCTGGCATTCCCAGCCCTACAAGAAATGACAAACAACACCAGAACCAAGAAAACAGGACAGAACGGTACTCACAGAAAGCCCTGGCAGTGACCAGTTCCAGGGCTGCTGATGATAAGTGTAGAACCCGGTTCCTGATTTTCTTATTCGGAGGAAAAGTCTGCAGACTAAAGGGATCACACAGACACAAAACCAGTTTATCCATCTTAGTGGACTTTTACCTAATTCTGTGGACTTTTACCTAATATATATTGTTTTCAATAATATATATATATTATTGAAAAACAAGTTACCCTCAGATTACTTTTACACTTTGCCTTTAACCTGCATGAAGTTGTGCGAGAAGTATCTGCAGCCCAAGTGTGACGAAGAAAAAGAGTGAGTAATCATTCACAGTTGGGGTGCTAATAATCTTTGGGTCCCCCTGCTTTTAGGAAAAGCTTCCAGATCCAAGGAATAAACTGAGAAAGAACGCAATCACCAGTGCTGTTAGTTGGGCAAAGGGAACAACAGCAGAGGGCGCTAATACAATTATTTATCAGGTGTAAAATCTAGTTTTTAAAATCAATGTACACCATGGCGCAACACCCCCCCCCCATTATTCTTGATGGATGATGTATGTAGGACTGTTACAGGTCAAACACTTACACACCTCTGTCCTGGGACTATACAGTAAATTTGACAGTGTTGGATTAACTCTTAAAGAGTTGATTTTAACACTATTTCTGAGCATTTACGGTCCCATTCAATTTATTGTTAAAATTACACTAATAATAGTGTTGAATGTGTTGAGTTACATTTACACTGGATGGTGCTACAAAAGAACACTACCAGCGTTGTTACACTTAATATTGTTGATATGAGTGAACACCCTACTCTAGGGGCTATTTAACACTTACAGTATTAAAATAAACTCTTAAAGTGTTAATTCAATTTAACACTCCAAATTTTACACTATTGATTTTACTGCGTACCCTTGACCCAAAATGAAAACAGGTGTGTGCCTTTTTTGGGGTTTCTCCCAAACTTCTTCATACTTGACTAAAACGGGACAACCTGATTGGGTGACATGGACTGAGAGCACAGAAGCCTCCTGCCATCAGTTAAAGCAAGTGCTTGCTTCCTGCTCCGAACTCACACTCAGACACACACTCAGACAAAGTTTTTATTCTTTAAACTGATGCCTCTGAGGGCTTGGTGCTGTACTCTCGCATGATGAGCATTCTGTCCTATATTCAAGGAGGACGATCTCCCCTGCATGACAGAAGCTCTAGGACCAGCCATCAAATGGTCCATCAAGGAACTCAAACTGCATCACTGACCATGTTCCACTCCACGATACCTTAAAGCCTTACATTAAGTGATAGCTCATTCCAGAGCTTTGGGGTGATGACTGCAAAAGCCCCAGGGTTTTAATCTTGGGTTTAAAAAATGTCTTCATTGAGCCTGGATTTTTATTTATTTGTTTACTGAAATTAGACCTTTGAGGAAGTGAATACAAGGTGAAAAGAATTAACTCTAAATCTCAGGAATACATTACAACTTTTGAAACAAGCTGTCTCTTTGTGAGCTGCAGGACACTGCTGCCACCTGCTGGTGCATGAGTGGGAGTCTCTGAGCTTTTAGTCTCAGGATTGTTCCTTACTGGAGTTTGGGTGTCTGGTCACATCATCTAGAAAAGAGTGGAATGTGAGGTGAGCGTCATTGAGGACTGATCTACCTGTATGATGTGCTGTTATATTGCCATGAAAATAAACTGTATTGATACAAATTTCATAAAATGGAAAACACAATTCCTCCATAAGTCCTCCTGGAATTCCACTCTTTTAATGGGGTTGAAAAAATATTAATTAATTAATTCAATTATTCATTCATTCATTCATTCATTCATTCATTCTATGAGTCGGATGTCCCAACCAGGATCGCAGGGGATGCTGGAGCTCATATGACAAAGTGGAAAAGGTTATTAGCAGTAGTAGTATTTTGTTTTTATATAATAAGCAGAGATGTGTGAACTGGATCAAGTAGAGAAAGTCTGAATTGCCAGTCTTAATTCAAGAAAGCTGACTTTATCTCTGGACTGGTGTCTCTCCACTCATTCCACTTCTTGGCCCTCACAGAGACGTGGATCGCACCAGAGAACTCTGCTACTCCGGCTGCTCTTTCCTCTGTCCTTCTCTCACTCTCCTCAAACCACAAGCAGAGGAGGGGGTGCAGGTTTGCTTCTCTCATGTAGATGGCATTTTACACCTCTCGGCCTATCCCAGCTTAACATCTCATCCTTTGAATTCCATTCTGTTACTATAACATATCCAACTAAGCTCCATATCATTGTCCTTTATCACCCACCTGGCCCACTGGGTAACTTCATCAATGAACTGGAGCTCATTTCCAGTTGATGACTCTCCTCTCATCCTCCTTGCGGACTTCAATCTTCCAGGTGACAAGTGCAGACCTCTGAGCTTGCGATTCTCCTATCGTCCTTCGGCCTGTCCCTTCGGCCTGTCCTTCGGCCCGTCCCACAAAGCAGGCAACACTCTTGACTTAGTATCAACCAGATCACTTCCTATGTTCGATATATTGTCTACTCCTCTACGTGTCTCTGACCATCATCTTCTGTCTTTCAAATTTCCTCTTCAGACCTCCTTGTTTCATCACCCACATGTAACACCGATGACTACCCACGGAAATCTATCCTCTCTATCTCTGCCTTCTCTCTCCTCCTCTATTCTTTCTTCCTTATCTCTCCCTAACTTCACTAACCCTTGTCAATCTTCAGTTGAATCAGCCACCAATGACCTTCTCTCATCTCTCCACAGCTCAGTTAATCTACTCTGCCCCTTGTCTTCTAGACCAAAGCATGTCTCTCCCCCGGCTCCATGGCTGTCTGAGGTCCTGCGAAGTAACTGAAGGGAACTGAGAGCAGCTGAGAGGAGATGGAGGAAAACACTTTGTGACGGCGATCTTATCACTTATCGTTCTCTTCTGTCCAAATCTGCCACTGATTTAACTTCTGCAAAGATTTCTTTCTACAGAACCAAGTTTGAAGAATCAGCGTCCAACCCTCGCAAGCTCTTTGCCACCTTTTTGTCACTTCTTAAATCTCCATCTCTCCCTGTTTTTCTAGCTCTCTCACCAGATAACTTTGCCAAGTTCTTCGATGAGAAGATTTATGACATTAGTAGATCCTTCCCACCTATTAAGCCGCCTGCCAGCTTGAGACCAGCAAATACAGCCCAGTTTCTTGGATTCTCACCTCTCTCTCTCTCGACGATGTGTAATTGCTCCTGATGTCCAGCAAACCTACCACGTCTCCACTCGACCCTGTCCCATTGAAATAGCTCCAGATGATATCCTCGGATCTAATCCCACATATCGCCTACATCATCAATGGCTCCTTAACAACTGGCCATATCCCATCTGCTTTCAAAGTCTGCAACAGTCACACCAATTCTGAAGAAACCCACGCTGGACTCCTCAGATGTCAACAACTACAGACCAGTATCTCTTCTCTCCATCCGCTCCAAAGTACTGGTCCTTGGACCACTTCTCTTTTCTCTATATACTGGTTCTGTTGGGGATGTAATAGCCTAACATGGCTTTTCCTACCACTTTTATGCAGATGACACTTATTATCTTTCCCCTCCAGTGATGATCAGGTTTTGACCCACATCTCAGATCTGCTCTTGGATGGTGACACACCAATTCAAGCTGAATCTCAGCAAAACTGACCATCTTTTCATCAAAGGACCAAGCCATGACCTCACTTTTTCTTTAGAGAACTCAGTTATTGTCCCCTCAAAGAAAGTAAGAAATCTTGGTGTCATGCTAGATGAAGAACTGTCACTCCTGTCGCATATTGACCACCTCTCCAGGACATGCAGATACCTTCTTTACAACATCAGAAGAATCTGACCCTTTCTTACCACTGAAGCCATGCAATTACTTGTCCAGTCTTTGGTCATCTCTAAACTGGACTACTGCTACTCTCTACTGGCTGGACTTCCACTGAAGGTAACAAGGCCACTTGAGCTGATTCAGAATGCAGCTGCGAGGTTAGTCTGCTCCCTGTGGCTGCTCGCATTAAGTTCAAAACCTTAATACTTGCCTTCAAGGCCAAGAGCGGACTCGCACCTCCTTACTTATCGGCACTGATCAAGCAGCGTGTCGCTTCTCGTCCTCTCAGAGCTTCAAGCACTGCTTATCTGGAACCTCCATTGCTGAAAAGAGGAGGATGCCATGCATCAAGACTCTTTTCAGTCTCTGCCCCCCTGGGGTGGAACAAACTCCCTCTTGCAATCAGATCTGCAGAGTCCCTCGCTGTCTTCAAGCATTATCTGAAGACCCATCAAGGAGCACCTTGGTGACTAACCAGTTCTTTTGTTTATCTCTTTTATATCTTTTTCTATATATTTAAGAAAATCCTTGGGCCCTTACCCTCTTAACTGTTTTCCTTATTTGTGTATTTACCTCTGACTTTTTTCTTCTGACAGGGTTTGTTAAGGTGTATAACTTAGCTGGCAGTAACTTGGTTAAAAGCTGGTGTTGATTTACAGGTAGCTTTACAGGTATAAAGAACAGACGTAGACTACTTAAGCACTGATGTATGTCGCTCTGGATAAGCGCGTCTGCTAAATGCCGTAAACGTAAATGTAAGCGTAAATAAAAGCTGAATCAGTTTTTGGAATATTGAAGTGTCAGTTGCAGCTCCTCCTATGCACAAATTTCACAAGCTTTTGTGTGCTTACAAACACTGTGGTGGTCATGCAGCCTCTTAAATTAGGGATCTTGTAAATATTGTGAGGGGTAGTACTTTGCCTCACTCCTCCAGGGTTGGGGGTTTGAATCCAGGCCGTGTGTGTGTGTGTGGAGTTTGCATGTTCTCCTTGTGGTGGTGTGGGTTTCCTCTGGGGTCTCCGGGTTTCTCCCACAGTCCAAAGACATTTGTGTCAGGAGAATTGGGGATTCTAAATTGACCAAAGGGGTGTGTGTGTGTGGGTGTGTGTTCGCCCTGCTGTGGGCTGGCAATTCTATCTGTGTCACGTCCCTCCTTCTCCAGGCACATAAGGCAGGCACACCACTCGAAGTCTCCGTGAATCATCCTTTATTTCATTCTTTATTTATTCACTCAGACACTAAATACCAAAACCCACAAACACAAAACCCAATCACCACATACACATGGTTACTCCTGAACACACTGGCACCTGACACAAATGATTCCCTAATCCAAACCCGGTGTGTTCAGGAGTAAATAACCAAAAGAACCCTGGCGACCCTTTGAGAGTCCCATTCCTTGTACTTGGAGCCCCCTACCGGGAGCGCCTCACTGTCCTCGGGGACAGAGCCCCCTACCAGGAGCTCCTCACTGTCCTTGGGGGTGGAGCCCCCTACTGGGAGCCCCTCACTGTCCTTGGAGGCGGAGCCCCCTACCGGGAACCCCTCACTGTTGTTGGGGGTGGAGCCCCTTACCAGGAGCCCTTCCCTGTCCTCTGGGGCTGAGCCTCCACCGGAGAGCACCTCACTGTTCTCGTGCCCCAGGCCTCCTCCTGGAAGCCCCTCTGCAGGGAACCCACCATTGTCCTCCAGAGCAGAGGCCCTTACTGGGAGCCCCACTGTGGGCGGCCGGCTCTGGGCCCACTCTGGGCGGCTGGCTGCAGCGACCTCTCGCTCGCTGTCCGGCTTGGTAATGCCTGAAGCGCCAGTGTCGCTGGTACCCGCGGCTGGCAACGTGCTTCACACAACGTTGGAGGCTGGAGCCACGCCTCCACTCTCGGCTCTCTCTGGGTCCTAGAGCCTGAGTGGGCCTCACATGAGGCTTGCTGGTCCAGCCAAGGGCTTGCCTCCCGAGGCGAGCTGGGCACGAGCCGGAGTGGCGCGGTGCCGGAGGAAGCCTCATACTTCCCGGGCAACTGGGGATTGGGTGGACGACGCAAGTGATGTGGACCCCCATGTCTCTTTTGTCCTTTTACCGCGGATCTCCCGCCTCGTTGACCGACCATGTTGGTTTGTCATTCACAAACTAAATACTGAAGCCCACAAACACAAAACCCTAACACCACATACACATGGTTACTCCTAAACACATGGTTACTCCTGAACACACCGACAGCTGACACAAATGATTCCCTAATCCAAACCCAGTGTGTAAATAACCAAAAGAACCTTGGCGGCCTCTAGCGGCCACCCACAGTCACTGTCCCCAGACCTGACAATCTGTTACTGGTATTGAAGTGTAGTGCTGCCCTGAAAACTGTTCCCATGATGAAATATTCCTGCACACTATTCTGCGGGCTCTTGTTGAAATGTGGAAGTCCCTCCACTGTACAATAAACAGAACATGTTAAAAAGAAGGTGGTGGTTTTCTTATGTGTGATTTATGACAGAAATGTTTTTAGAATCTGAAATGAAATTGTCAGCACCTCTGGGATCTTGTGATTTTCAGACAGCAACCTATTAAGCAGCAGCTTGCGTTATTCTTCTCACCATTTTAAACTATTTCTATGCGTGAAAGTAGAACACAAGTATAACACAACAGGTAACCTCACGATAATACAAAAGGTACCCCTATACGGTCTCTCCCATATTGCAGCAGCTAAAGAAATCGTGCCACCACCATCTTCTTTCTTAGGCTCTCCCATATAAAGGGGGATTCACTGCTCACTCAAGAGTGTCCTCCAAAAATCAGTGGCCCAGGAGGCGTGTCCTAAAGAACAAGGAGGGGAACAAAAACAGAAACCAAAGGAGAATCCCCGCACATAACAATGTGTATGTGAACAGGATATGCTGGACAAAATCTTAGATGTTTTTATTTGGAAGAAATCCTCTTTGAAGACCAGCTGATGGACCAACTTTAGCTTGTGCTGGAGAATGAGCCCCTACTAAGGATTTAGAAGACTTTTCCTCACTGTAATCTGTGATGATGTGTGGTGTTCTACCTCAGGCCACTAGGTGTCAGTAATGTTACTAGATACAGGAGATAGAGATTTAGTGACTAAGGAGAAGAAGGCTGTAACGTGGTTCTCTCTGTCTGATTAAAAGGAATACAAAATACAGTTCAAGACAAAGTTCTTTGTTAATAAGAGAACAAAATATAATCCACAGGACACTTTGGTGGAGCTGCACCGAGAGGATCTCTTGTGTTGTGGTACAGGGTGCTAAAGAAACTCTCTCTTGTCTTTTTATTTTCTAATTTATTTTGTTTCACTGCAGCCATGGTGGTCCTTGAGTTTACGGGCATGCTGTCACCACCCCGTGCCCCTCCTTCCAAAAGGCCGGGTTCTTCTCTCCAGCCTCACTGAAAATACCAGGAAATGAGAAGCAGTTTGGATTCGTTTCCTCCAGCGTTTCTGCTGAGCTTCAGTGAATGTATTTGAGCGGGAAGGTGAAGTATTACCTGCACATAGAAAAGCAGGTAAGCTGTCCTCGCCCTGCGCTTCAGTACAGCCGACTCCTGATTGCGGGACACTTTCAGGTCTGAGAAGGACAGCCAGCTGTCTCTGTCCCCTTCAGCTACATCACTGATGTAGTGGCCTGTGAGGACAGAGGTGTGTTGATGGTGATTTAATAGTTTCTATGGTATATCTGTCAAAATTCAGTCAAAATTCTCACCTCTGTATAAACTGTCCCCCAGATGAGACACGACACCACAGAGTTTGTAGACGCCTGAGCGTAGACACTCCTGCAAGCAGAACTGATTAATATCTTTTACTCGGAAGAAGAGACCATTCATCCATTATCTCAGCATTTTTGATCTTTCAGTCTGTCTTTGTTTATAATTATTTCTCTCTCTTTCTCTCACTATATCTCTCTTTATCTATCTCTGTCTCACGCTCTCTCTCTCTCCCTCTTTCTCTCTCTCTCTGTCCCTTTCCCTCTTTCTCTCTCTCTCTCTCTCTCTCTCTCTCTGTCCCTTTCCCCCCCCCTCTCCCTCTCTCTCTCTCTCTCTCCCTCTCTCCCTTTCCCCCTCTCTCTCTCCCTCCCTCTCTCCCTACCTCCCTCCCCCC
>JBBIGA010098478.1:0-11034 GCA_037576975.1 Alestes dentex | reverse complement strand
TGGCTACCATGGCAAGAACAATGCAGACCACCTGCAAATCCACCGGTGGTAAGGGGCCCGGGGAGCAGCTGTGGCCACGGAGGCTGCTCGCAAGAGCGCTCCGGCCACTGGTGGCGTGAAGAAAACCCAACGTTATAGGCCCGGCACCGTGGCTCTGAGAGAGATCCGCTGTTACCAAAAATCCACGGAGCTGCTGATCTGCAAGCTGTCCTTCCAGCACTTGGTGCGTGAGATCGCTCCGGACTTCGGGACCGACCTCCGCCATCATGGCCCTGCAGGAGGCTAGCGAGGCTTAACCTGGTGGGTCTGTTCAGCGAGGCTTAACCTGGTGGGTCTGTTCGGCGAGGCTTAACCTGGTGGGTCTGTTCGGCGAGGCTTACTCGGTGGGTCTGTTCGGCGAGGCTTAACCTGGTGGGTCTGTTCGGCGAGGCTTAACCTGGTGGGTCTGTTCGGCGAGGCTTACTCGGTGGATCTGTTCGGCGAGGCTTACTTGGTGGGTCTGTTCGAGGGCGCCGGCCTGTGCGCCATCCACACCAGGAGAGTCGCCATCATGCCTACAGATATTCAGCTGGGCCGCCGTACCCGCGGAGAGCGGCTTAAACTAACTGCGCTTATGGTCCCCAATACTTCGGCAGTCACGCACGGGGTTCTTGCCAGGCAAGGAGGCCAGTCTGAGCTGCAGCAGTAAGCGTCAACAAAGTGAGACGGTGGTTGCTGATCGGACCTTCACTGGAGCCCCTTTTAAACCCAGCATAGTCCTGCCCTACAAGAGGAAGAACAGGCAGGTCCAATACCTGCTTTGTTGCACATTTCTGATCCAAATCCAGACCTTGGGAGTGGATGACAGATGAGGGCTAGTGAAGGGGTTGTTGATGGCCTGGGTTAGGGCATGGGAAACATGGTTCGCAGGATGTTCTGGGCCATACCAGTTGCCTCAGATCAGAAGAGTTCATTTTACGTGTTGGGAATGCTGGGGTTATTTCTAGATGGCAGGAGGGGAGTGTTTCCCTGTTAGCTTTGCACAGCTGTAGAGGTAATCTATGAGATTTTTTATTCTTTCAATGTTTCTTTGGGGATGTGGACTCCTTTAATTCAGAATTCTTTTATCGGCTTCAGCGTATTTGAGGCCAACTATGCCAACATGGGCAGGCTTGTCTTAGGAGAAGGTACTTTTCTGAGTTCTTTGGTTTGTGTGGTTGCTGTAGGCTGTAGTTATGTTTTTTAATGTTTCCAAGTGGTGTTTGTCCTTGTAGCCGCAAACAATATTTAACTTTATTTACAAATATAAAAATAAAACAAACAACATATCTATATATTGCTGTTTTGTTAGATGTTGTTCCATACTTTCCTGTTAAGCTAAAGCTTATTTTCAGATAGTACTTGCATTTACACAGTCATTAAACCAATTTAAATTTAACTTTCAGTTAGCAAAATTTCTTTCAGGACAACCTAGAAGATTGTATCTGGAGTAACTTGCGCTGAGCTAAACAATTCGTAGTCATGAAGATCTTGAGAACCAAAGAACCCACTCATATTTAAACATTTCAGATGACTTCCCCTGTACATTTTCAGCAATACCTTGTTAATCACAGGAAGAATAGTAAGAGAGTTAATGGTGAGTTTGATATTACAAAGAAATTGTCACAGGGTTAAAGGTAAATGATGCCCAAAGGAATGTTTATGTTTACAAAGGGTGAGTCCCTACCTCCTGCCCATTGACCCTGGGACAGACTCCGGGTACATGCAATCCTAGTAAGGATTAAGTAGTTACAGAAAATGAATGAATGAATATAAAAGGTACATACCCAAGTACGTTACTGTGGTTGCACCAACTGAATGGCAGAAAGAGTAGTGTCATTATTATGAGTGGTATAATTAGTATTATGTGAAAGGTATCATTAGTATTCAGCTTGAGTGTAGTTGAAACAAACAAACAAAAAAAATATATATATACATATTTTAAAAATTTATATATATATTAAAAATGGAAATAAATCAGAAATCTTCTTAGAGATTGCCAAAAGCTAAAAAAAAGGGAAGGAAATTGACTGATTCAAGACTCCAGATGTTTATTTGTCACTTTCACAGTTATGTACAAATATTACCATGAATTGCTCCTAAGACAGGCAGTGACTAGATAAAAGTATAAGGAGCAGTATAATAGAGTACTACTATATATTGTATAATAGAAAGATCATGCCCCTCAATCCAGGGCATCTTCAAGACATGCTGTCTGCACAGAGCCTCTGCTGTTGGACCTCTCACATCCATCACATGTGTTCTTAGATCCCCTGCCATCAGGTAAAAGGTTCCGTAGCATCAGGACAAACACAGCCAGGTTCTGCAACAGCTTCTTCCCCCAAGCTGTCAGACTCCTGAACTCCCTGAACTCCAGCCCCCTTCCTCCAGACATTGCACATAATTACGCACTGCCACTTTGTACTCTGCTATGGACATTAGCATTTTTTGCACTGAACCTTTTTGCACAAATACACTGAACATACATACAGTACATGCACATCCTTGGAGTCTTTGCACTGCACTCTACTACCTCAATATATATATATATATACAGGGACTGACATAAATGGTACGCAAGCCCGAATAGACGTAAGTGGTACGCAAAAAGATGTAAGTGGTACACACCAGTTTTCCGTCTTCACAGCGCAAATGCATACCTCAATTGTGACTTAATACTGCGCGCTTAACCCCCCTGGAGCCACGGCGGAACCACACGAAAACCACATGGTCCCGCCACCCCGGAACCACACGAAAACAGACCTCTGCGCGAGCCCACACACCCTTGATTAAAGCCTTGAAAAAAAACATCCATGTCCATCTCTGTGCATTTTCAGAAATGGTGTGATCATCATAGCCAAAATGTTTGTACAGGTCATGAATGGAATAATATCACAATAAAATGATTCCTTATCTACGTTTATAACAATAAAAAGGGTAAGTGTTGCCGGAGGGAGGTAGGAAAACAGTATTAAAAGCAATCCTGAAGAGATGGTTTTAAAGGCATTCCTCTTTTGTTGATTTCCTACATCTCTACCTCTCCCCGCTGTGACGTGTGTGTCTCCTGGTCCTGAGTGTTTTAGGGCACGCAGAACAGACACACAGCAAAACGAGATCACAAACACTGCGGTCAAAAAAACTAAGTCAAAGAAAAGGTCAGGGAATGTTTCTGTGAACAACCCATTTATGGCATATGCAGCTGTCACCAACCAGACCAGCAGAACTGACACAATCCTGTACTGTACACCTTTATATTTCAAGAATATTATTGGATGAAGCACTGCCAGATACTGTTCAACACAAATGCAGATCTGCAGTAGGGGTCTGCCGACAAAGCACAGGGCAACAACAAAATAAATTCCATTCCAAAACTGGTCATTATTGAAGATCAGCAAATTCAACATTTGCAAAGCACACTGAATGGAGTAGATGAGGTCCAGTAGAGTATGATTAAGAAAAAACACCTGCGTGGGTTTGACTTTCCAGCCGGCTCGGAGGAAAAACCACAGGATCCGAGAATGAGCTGGTGTTCCCAGGAAGAAGCAGAGTGGTATTACAGTGCAGGACACAATCATCCCAACGTGGAGTGTTTTTAAACAGTGATAAATACTGTAATAAGCTGATGTGGAACTGTTATCTCCTACAGATGTATTCACCATTGTGCAGTAATGCTGTAATTTGAAAAACAATAAATGAGTCACTTAGTCAGTTATGCCTTAAAATGTGTGATTTCAGGATAAAGTTACTGTGCAGGTGCTTGGTAATCATGAAAAGAATGCAAAAAGTAATTCAAGTAAAGTAAAAATTAAAGTGTGTAATACTAGCAGCATCAGTGAAAGACCCCGATAAACATTAAATGGTTTCAGTTATAGAATTAAAAATGATTTTAAAAAAATGTTCTAATCTTGATTGTCACCATGTTTTAAGACACATTATTTATTATTTGCTTTTTACCTGGTGTAGAAGTCTCTGGGATCCCGCAAGTCTTCTGGTGCAGAGTGATTTGCTGAAGTGATAAAAAACACACCTGTGTTTTAGAAAAGATACAGTTACAGTTACGGTTATGGGATTGGGCTGATACTCTTATTCAGAGCGTCGTACATGACTGTTTAAAGTAGTCCACATGTGTTCTTCATACCTGCAAAGCTACTACTTATATATACACATGAAAATTTACTAATTAAACTGCCATCAGCTTGTGTTCCATTAATTGATGGAATCCAAGTTTCCAATCTGTTTAAAGGTCTAAAAAGGCCAGTTTGTGTTATGCGTCTAGTTTGGAGTGCCTGCTGCACCTGTCTAATAGGTCAGTTTGCTTCAATTGCTCTGATACATTTCATGAAACACTAACGTCAGTCTCAGCACTCCCAGAACATTATTCATACATGATCTAAATCAAATGCAGACCATTCATCAGTACTTCTACCAAACAATGTCACAATTCTGCCATGACCAGTGATCACGGTGAAGGAAGAAGCAATTATGCAAATTTCCATGCTACCTACTGTGTACACAACACTTCATTTATGTCACATCTGATGTCGTGTCTTCCGTGGCAAATGGAGAACCTTTAATTTTTAGGCCACAGTGTACGGCCATGATTTCTTTACTAGCTGATTTCCTCTGTGTCCTGCAAGTCTTCTGGAGTTTCAGAATGACAGTAATTCACTGAAGTGACCAAAACACACTTGCTGTTCCAAGAGATGGTCAGTGCTATACGCATGAAAATATTTGCAAATTATTTTTATTACTGACACCTGCTTTCTGAAAACTTCAGTGAACAGTAAAAAACGAAGCAAGTATGCAAATATTCATGCTAGTCATCGTACAAACAAGAATTCATGAGCAACACACATGTGCTGCCTTTCACGGCACAGAAGAAAAAACTTTCCACACTTTTCATCTCCATACTCTTTAGTAAGGCTGAGGAGGGGTGAAAGGATCGCAGGAGCGATGCTGGGTATGCAGTAATGCTGTGTATGAAGTGATATGATCTGATATCTCCCAAATATGCCTCCAAACTCTATACCCTCAATAAAATGTAAAGGTAAACTCACCAGACATGGGAAACTGTGCTGATGCAGAAATGCTGGACTGTCAGTGATGCATCACAAGGCAGAAGCCAATCAACAGCCAGGAGAAATTAATAACGCTCTCGGATTGGCTACTTTCAAACCTCCCGCCTCTGAGTACAGCAGTACGGACGAGTATACCACAGTCTCCGGGGGAGTCAAGCAGGGGGTGGGGGGATTGGGGGGCGCAGGTAGCGCCCCCACAGGCCTGCAAGCAGGCTGTGTTTTTTCATGAGTAATAAGCTCTAAATATCATTTTTTTTTACTTATTTTACACCTGTGAGAACACCCATGCCCAAAATGGCATTTATTTGGTCATCATATCAATATTTTAGTTTTCCCCCAAAATTTCACAAATCATGTTTTCTGTCACAAAGTGAAGGAGTGCTTGGGGCTCCACTGCAAATGCCTCCTGTAACATTATTCAAAGTTTAATGAATGTCATCATAACTCACTGTCAGCTGGACCTCCAAAATGCAAAACAAATTAGGGACATTTTTTTTTTCACTTTGAATAATCTTGCGAGCCCTCCTGACCAAACATACAGTGAAACCGAGAAAGGTAACAGTGCTTTGCACCCCATAAAGAATTATCCTCATCTAAACCGGCAGTAGTCAAGTGGATACTTGGTGCATCAGGGAGGGCTGGGGTCAGACAGAGAAGGAAAAAACATTCAAATTTAACATAAAAAATAATATAAATAAATAAATACATATTACACACTCAAATAATGTATTAAAAGGAAGTTTTGTACACCGTTTTTATGTTTTCTGATAACAGAACATAGTTTTTATGCCGTCTCGACCATGCCTGTGTCTCCTCTTTCTCAGACACCACCCCACATACACTTGTCACTTGTAAAAAAGTTATTTAATCCATGCCACAAAGAAGCTGAAATGACAACTTGAAAGGTTTTGAGTTTTTTATTGTTTTGGTTACCGGGTTTGTTTTTTGGTCAATCATTTTCGTTTGTCTGTGAACTTAGTTAAGCAATCAATGAGACACGCATAAAATAAAAGTTATTTTTATAAAGTGTGTTCTGATAAAATCAGCACCATCTAAAAAGAAATGTGTTACAAAATTAATACATTTAAATTTTTTGAAACTAGCCTCACTCAAAAATAATTGACATGCAAACTGCACTAGCTGAAAAAGGTTACAGAATTTTTCAAAACAGTCAAGATCACTTGTCCGGCTGTACACATGCAACATATTTTAACAGCACATATTTCACTTTATACATGGGAAAAAGGTCTTTGGACTGTGTGGAGAAAACAGAGCTCTGAGGGGAAACCCACACAGACACCAAAGGAAATCTGACCACAATGGTAGGGAATTGAACAGAAGGACCGTTGAGGTGACAGAGATACTCGCAATTTTTCCCTCCATATCTGTGCATCCTTAATTTTCATATATGAAGCTCTTACCACACTCTAATGAGTGATACAGTCTCTACTCTGATGTTTTTGGAGACTACTCTCTTTAGAGAAACCCCATCCACACTTTAAGCAATGATAAGGTTTCTGTCCAGTGTGAATCCGCTGGTGTGATATGAGACCACTCTTATCTTTAAAACTCTGTCCACACTCTAAGCACTTATACGGTTTCTCTCCAGTGTGAATGCGCTGGTGTGTTTTGAGAGTACTCTTCTGACTAAACCTCTGTCCACACTCTGAGCACGGATATGGTTTCTCTCCAATGTGAATGCGCTGATGTGATTTAAGGTTACCCTTCTTACTAAAACTCTGTCCACACTCTGAGCACTGATGTGGTTTCTCTCCAGTGTGAATGCGCTGGTGTGATTTGAGGTGACCCTTCTGACTAAAACTCTGTCCACACTCTGTGCACTGATACGGTTTCTCTCCAGTGTGAATGCGTTGGTGTTTTTTGAGAGTACACTGATGAGTAAAACTCTGTCCACACTCTGTGCACTGATGTGGTTTCTCTCCAGTGTGAATGCGCTGGTGTGTTTTGAGATTACCCTTCAGGCTAAAACTGTATCCACATTCTGAGCACTGATATGGTTTCTCTCCAGTGTGAATTCGCTGGTGTATTTTGAGAGTACACTGCTGTCTAAACCTCTGTCCACACTCTGAGCACTGATACGGTTTCTCTCCAGTGTGAATGCGCTGGTGTGTTTTGAGAGTACACTGCTGTCTAAAACTCTGTCCACACTCTGAGCACTGATACCGTTTCTCTCCAGAGTGAATGTGCTGGTGTAGTTTTGGATTATGTAGTTGGTTAAAACTCTGTCCACACTCTAAGCACGGATATGGTTTCTCTCCAGTGTGAATGTGCTGGTGTTGTTTGAGGGTATTCATTTCTATAAAACTCTTCTCATACTCTGAGCACTGATACGGTTTCTCTCCAGTGTAAATGTGCTGGTGTTTTTTTAGATAATGTAGTTGGTTAAAACTCTGTCCACACTCTGAGCTCTGATGTGGTTTCTCTCCAGTGTGAATGCGCTGGTGTTTTTTGAGAGAACTCTGAAAGCTAAAACTCTTCCCACACTCTGTGCACTGATACGGTTTCTCTCCAGTGTGAATGCGCTGGTGTGTTTTGAGAGTACCCTTCAGGCTAAAACTCTGTCCACACTCTGAGCACTGATACGGTTTCTCTCCAGTGTGAATGTGCTGGTGTATTTTGAGATTACCTTTCAGGCTAAAACTGTGTCCACACTCTGAGCACTGATACGGTTTCTCTCCAGTGTGAATGCGCTGGTGTTTTTTGAGATTACCCTTCAGGCTAAACCTGTGTCCACACTCTGAGCACTGGTACGGTTTCTCTGCAGTGTGAATGCGCTGGTGTTGTTTAAGGGTATCCATCTCTATAAAACTCTTTTCAAACTCTGAGCAGTAATATGGTTTCTCTCCAGTGTGAATGCGCTGGTGTGATTGCAGATTAATTAGTTGGCTAAAACTCTTCTCACACTTTGAGCAGTGATACCGTTTCTCTCTTGTATGAATGGGTTGGTGTATCTTGAGACTAAAACACCTCCCCCACTCTGAGCACTGGTAAGATGTCCTTTTTTTGTTTATCTGTGAGATGATGTGTTGATGAGAAGGTTAGCAGAGGACGTGTTCTGAAGACTGGGCCTTCTGGACAATTAAACCTCTCCTGAGATCAGCAGTGTCACATATTCCTCTCTGGGCTCACAGAGGGATCCCATCCACTGATGTAGTTTTGGAAGTAAATTTTGACTGCGTACGTAGGTGGGGAGTAGGACAAGAAGACTTGCACGTGATCGTTTCTTTCTGTAAGATAAAGACAAAAAATGAAAAAAAATCAGTGACAGGTGCAACAAAATAGTGAACAACACAGAATCCTTGTGAACCTCTTGAACCTACATCTTGATAAATTCATGACTAAATCCCAGCCACAGATATATTTGAGCTGAAAAAGACCAAATCCCTAGAATAGTAAGACACGGTGCCAACAGAAAGTATTCACACCCATTCACGTTTTCCATATTTTGTTACATTACAGATTTATAATTTATAAAAGATTTGAGTGTAGTTTTCTACACAATCTACACAAAACGGTCCATAATGGCAATATGAAAACATGTTTTAGACATTTTCTTTAATTTACAAAAAAAATTAAACATATAAGCTAATGCTGGGCAACGATTAAAATGAAAAATTCCTTTTTTTCCCCGTCGTGTCCAGCAGCTTAGCGAGCAGAATGTGAAGCGTGATGCCATGATGCACCAGACACCTTTGCTTTGCCAAGTGGGCCTTTAACAGTATAAGCCCCTCTTGTTATATTTAATATCTTTATTTATTTATTTATTTATTCATTCATTTGATGTTTTTATAATTAAGCCAGATCAGGCAGGGCTCGAGAAAACAGAGAAAGAAATAGAAACAAGTGAAGACAAACAGAAAAGGAAAGGAGCCAATATAGAGAGAGAAAACGAGGACAAACAAATAAGAGATCCAAATGAAAACTGCAACTGTGTCTTCGCTCCGAATGCTGCATTTGAAAAACAAGAACCAGCCACACAAACACAGAACAAAATACAAACAAAGGGCAACACTGTAACAGCACAGAAACAACATACACACCTATGGCAACACTGTAACAGCACAGAAAGAACATACACACCTACACCGAAGGGTGGGAATCAAAACCCGGTTCCGAATTAGAACTGGTTTTAATTTTGTGACGCACCGGAATTGTTTACCTCGGTTCCTCTAATGATTCTTTCACAGCAACCTATGTGTTCTTTTGTAACCAGAGTAGTGCCGTTTTAACTTGCTAAGGCTGGTAAGATAAGTGGGGGATGTATTTTTTCAGTGTGTGGTAGTTTTTCAGTGTGTGGTTTTTGGAGTTTGACATGGCCGCCCTGTTTTGTGAGTGATTCTCGCCACTCTAATGTTCTTTTGGAGACAGTAAATAAATGCTCCTGTTCCGAGGGAGGAAAGAACAGA
This sequence comes from Alestes dentex, assembly GCA_037576975.1. Lineage (NCBI taxonomy): Eukaryota > Metazoa > Chordata > Actinopteri > Characiformes > Alestidae > Alestes > Alestes dentex. Next base: position 1,511 of record JBBIGA010098478.1, on the reverse strand, counting down.
TGCTTCTCCCTGTAACTGTCTCATTTTTGGATCCGCTCTGTTGCAGAGAGTAACGAGCCAAAGACGCCTGGCTAGCAGCCGCTAAAGCCAAGGCTGAGAAGGCAACACATGTGTGAAGGAAGATAGATATTAACTGTTTGTTTTAAACTCATAAGTAACTTTCACTGCAAGTAGGTTAGGCTTACACCACTTATTAAGTTAAAATCTTACATGAGTAATCTGCTCTGCTTTAGGCTTATGTAGGCTATGGATGGCCTTTTAGGGACAAAGGTTGAGCTGAGTTTCTTGTATGTTATCCTATGAGAGGAGAAGTCATGACCGTATAAGGCATGTATGAGCGTTGAGGGCTGGTGTGTTATTATTTGAGACAACCTAGTGTTTATGTTAAGGTATATTAGCTCCCGGAGTGGAGCTAAGACTCTGAGAGCTTCGACTGAGACTGCCTCAGCGAACACTCTCCCCGCGGACAAGAAAAAAGGCTTTGTTTGAGTGAAGAATATTTGTGTTTTGCTGATTTTCCATTACATATGTAAAGGACAAGATTGAGTTCTGGCATCTAATAAAACAGCTGCTTTTGAAGCTAAAAAATGGCCTAGGACTACCTCTTTTAATGTAAATATGCACACTGTATAAAAAAATATTTGTAATTTTTTACAGTAGTTTCTATTTTTTAAAAGTGTGCAAAACTTTGTAAAATTACAGATATTATCTCTTAATTAATAATCCAACTTTTATTTCACGCATAATTTCAATAATATTAAATTACGTGGGTTTTTTTTACATTTCTTAACAGGAAAATACTGTTTAAATCATATGTTTCCGGCTTTCTCAAATTACAAATTTTGAGACCTTCACGTGAAACAGAAAAAACGAGTTTGCTGAAGTTGCTTAAAATAACAACGATGTCCTAATGTATATACATGCCTTATACTGTTATCCATACGCTCAAAAACAGGCCACTTATGGGAACAACAGGCTGAGGCTCTTCTGGAGCAAGGAGTGCTCGGACCCATCTGGAGCCACTAATAAACCAAAACCTTTCACCATTTGGCTCATATGATGAAAAAAACAGGCTGTTCTGGACACTAAGTGTGTAGTTTCCCTCAATGAGAGCAACACCACACACTCCAACACACACACAAACACACACACACACACACATACACCCCGACACCCACACCCCAACACACACACCAACACACACACACACACACACACACACACACACACCTCAACACACACACACCAACACACACACATACACACCAACACAAACACACACACCTGTACACACATACACCAACCCCGATACCCACACACCAACACACACACATACACAAACACACACCTCAACACACACACACAAACCCCTTTAATGGGTCGTTTTTAGATTAACCAGTGATCTTCCAACTTACACAACCAGCAACCAAACATACTCCAACACACACACACACACACACACACACACACACACACACACACAAACACAAACACACCTCAACACACACACA
>JBBIGA010098467.1:0-11035 GCA_037576975.1 Alestes dentex | reverse complement strand
AAATATGCAAGTTGAAACAAATAAAAGGTGTTTAACAAAGTATTGAATGTGTACTGTACCTTGTAAAGAAATTGTCTAGCCGAAGACGGGTAAACGTGGTGTTCATGATTTTCCTCTAATCATCCCTGAGAGTTTGAATGTTGACAGTTGGCTGGATTAAGAGGGAGTTATTGACCAGTTGTCTGTTCATCATGAGAGCTGTGTGAACTCAAACAGCCTGACTACATTTAAACATTAAAGAGTTCTTTTAATTATCGTAGAGACTTTAGCCATCAGAATTTGGGGGCTAATGGAGGTGATGTTAAAGCTCTCTTGGACTCAGTCAGGGCTCATGTCAGTGCTCTTTTTTTTTTTTTTTTTTTTTTTTTTTTTCTTTTTCTTTATTTTGTAGTGCTCCCAGATGGCGGCATATGCCTGCCAAACACCATCAGATACTGCAATAAAGCCATCTGAATGTTATAATGTAAGCAGAGCTAGACATCAGTCTCTTTCTGGGAAGCTTTGTGCTGGCTGGTTGAGCGTTGCTGTGGGCTCCTGTGAAAACCTTTTAAACGTCGAACACAGATTAAAAAAAAAAAACAAAAACAAAAACAAAAAAAAAACTTCCACCCTACCTAAAGACTCAGTCTAACCCCCAGTAACTGATCACCATACTAATTAATTATAGAGAGGTTCAGATCTGCCTAGTTGCACCAATTATGTTGAGAGCCAATTTTAGTCATAACTGGATTTCCATTCATTTTTTTGCAAACTGCAGATGAATAAACAGCCTTTTTGATGTTTAGTGATATTTAGTTGTCCGTTTCTGCAAAAATAAAAAAAATCTTGGCAATTAAGTGGTTTCCATTCCAATTTCATGCATCAATTTCATGCCCAATATCTTTTGGCCTTCATCTTCACCACTGATAAGGAATTTTAGTATTCTATTTCCATCAGAATTGCTGCTCTTTAAGCTTGTTACATTTGGAAATACTACAGCTTTGCAGGAGGTCTTTCTGTAAGTGGTGAATGAGGCACCACTGGTCTCCCAACCACACATCTTGACCAAAAAAAAAAAAGTAGCCACTGAAGCCTCCTGTTTTCGGTATAAATTACAGACTGGGCTATAGGTTAGAAGTGCCGCCTGACTGGAGAGGAGAAAGAGTTTCTGAGGGTGTTCACTCAGGCCTGTGAAAGTGAGCTCAACCAAAACTGAAGCCCTGGGAGCATATCAGCATTTCTTTTTCTTTTTGCCATTTAAGTGCAGCAGCTACATATGATCAAAATCTCAATTTCCTTCTCAATGGGAGTTCAGAGATATGAGGTTTTCTCCCAATATCAACAATACAGGATAGGTACTCTGTCGGGTTGGATTCATCCTTTCTATCAATGATCACATTCCTTTGGATATGGAAGGCAAATGTGCTTATACTCAAATTTTATACACACAGTCCCTGCCAGCATTCCGCCCCACACACAGGTGCATGTGATTGACTTAATGTTTATATAATATTCGGAAGGAGATTTTTTTTTTTAATACTGTAATGTGTTTTGGACTTCTGAGAGGAGATGAACCCAATGTTTTGTGAATGTTCTGTGTCTTATCAATCACGATCTAGGGTGTGGGTGTCTAAATTTGAATATTTACTTGCTTTTTATGTTTATGCAAATTGAGGGGAAAGGTGGTGTTATAGCCTCTTCTGTGCAGTGGTAGCAGTAACAGACTGGTGCTCTGTCCCAACATACACACACAGTGTTTAGGACCCAAGACTAGGGGTGGACAATATGATGACGTGTGCAATTTTATGCCCTACCCATTCAACTCTATTGCATCTGTTCCAACCTGTTAACTAACCTCATACAGGACTGTCCTGGATACTGTGAAACTCACACAGATATTGTGCTTATATTAAGGTTATACATTATTGTTATATTATGGCTGTGCCATATTGTTCACCCCTACTAGAGCTACAATGAGGACTGAGGTATCATCATAATGGGCCAACCAGTGATCTTGGTCTAATGGGGACGGGTTTGCATGAGCTCATTTCTGCGATGATAACTGGCCCCAGTAAACCTTGACTCATTAGTATGTTTTTGGATCAAGTGTTCTTTCAAAGCTTAACTGGACATGAGGCTGCCGTTCTGCTGTGCTGGACAGGAGCTGAATTTAGCATTAGTGTTTTGTGGCTTGACTCCTTTTCCTCTTTTGTTATGGGTTTTTCCAAAGAAAACTAGTTTTCAGAAGGACAGAGAAGACTCAGTTTCCCTGACAGGAAATCTTCAGCATCGATTCTCTGTTTTAACCAGCAGAAGTGTGATTGTAGTTCAAGATGTTTGATGGGTCTGATGTTTTTAAATAACTGAGAGCTATCACTCCACCCAAGACCATGACTGATCAAGACTTGGAGAAAGTTGAGGGCTTTGTATCTGAGACGTCTTTTGCTTAAATGACCTTCTGTATCTTCTTTTGCACTTTGAAGTATTTTTGTTGAAATGAAAAGTTTATTTTCTTTGTAAAGTTTATCATTGATGCATAAATGGATGAGATAAATTATGAGATATAATGTATTAGTCTGGTGATTTTATTTTGTCTGTATATTTTGTTACCGTCTCTCCCTATTTTCTACTGCCCCCTCCCCACCATTATAGATATACTGAGACGTTCACCGCTGAAATGCAAATGACCTTTTTTCTGTGCGTCCCCCCGACAGGGGGGCTTCCTACAGGAATTTCTTACTGTATTTGATTCTTTTTTAAAAACTTTGTAATAAAAGTAAAGACTGGCTAAAGAAAGCATGAGGAAAAAATGCTGTGTCCTGTGATGTGGCTGTGTATTCTCTGCTGTGTATAAAAAGAGCATTTCAAGTTTCATAGCTAAAAATTGAAGTCAATATGGAATTGTTAACATCAGTTTATTTAGATAAGTTCTTATAAGCTTTTATTTATTATTAGCAACAATAGCATAGTTGGCTAAAGTGTGTCTTCTGTCTTATAACAGCTGTAAAAAAAACCCTCAAACTCCCTTTTGATTGAGGATATGAGGAAAACAACAAAAATTTAATTCATTTTTCAGCAAAGACTTTATGCAAAAATTAGGCCAGATCCTAGATTGAGCAACTGAGTGGTGCAACATAGTACTACAGATAGGTAGTAGATGAATAAAAGATCAATAGATGGATACTGATTACTGATCATGATCACGACAAAGTGAAATTGGCAGATCCATGTTTAGAAACCTAATCGCCTGGGGGAAGAAATTTAGCCTTTAAAGTAAGTAAAAAGATAATGCGACCTAGTGTAACTTGCTCTAATACTAATTTTGCACTGATTATTCACATTACTTTTAGACTTTTTTTGGTCACAAAGTACAGTTTATCAGTCAATGAGGCCTGTTTTGTCAAGGCCTGGACACCACAAGGCCTCTGAAAGTCTGGTGCTGCACGAACAGATCCTGTAAGTCATGTAAGGTGGGGCCTTCATAGATCAGACTAGTTTGTGCAGCACATTCCACAGTTAGGCTTGAGATCTTGGGAATCTAGTCAACACCTTCAATTTTGTAATGTTCTTCAAACTGTTCTTGAACACTGACATTAGGGAACACTATATGAGGGGGTGAACTTGTTCACATGGGCCCTAGCTAGAACCCACAGGGGCAACCCAGGTTTCTCCCATCTGGGGCCCACACTAGCTGGGCCCCATGTGGGCTGATTATGGGTCCCTGATTGTACCCATAATGGTAATAACCATTATTATTATGGACTAACATTCATTTTTGGGGCTTATTTTATGGTCAGCCCATACAGTTCTTTAAACAAGATACAATAACAAAGAGGTGTCTGCATAGATCTGAGGGTGGATGGAGGTGATGACCTGAGGGTGGATGGAGATGTAGGCCTGAAGGAGCTGCCGGACTGATTTTCATCATCCTCATCCTCACTGGACAAAATCACTTGCCTAAAAATGTATGATATACAAGCACAATCATTAGTTAAAAATTAGTTAAAGGTTTTTAAAAACAGTTGGTGCAAAAAAATTGGACAACAGGTGACACCACCATACATCAATACACATCTATCAGTCCTCCCAGGATTTCGCAGGCTTTTTTGAGATTGTTGTGGCCTAAAATGCCTGATTTTGCAGGAGCTTTTCCAAAAAGGGTTGAATTTGTGAAATAGTTGTGACCGCTACATCGCAAAATCTTGGAGGGTCTGATCTATATTATGACTACAGTCTGGTTACCAGAGAGACCCCTCACATGGATCCTTAACATCTGTTCCAACACCTCATGCCCCCTTCAGGCATGCACACATCCATTTGTATACATCTCTTTTTCCCCTTATACATGTGATTGTTACTTTTATTAGGTGATTACATTTAATATTATTTCTTGGTTCATCATATATCTGTTGTCTGCCTCCCTTGTTTTGACAGCTTTGAGCCAAATACACTAACAAAACTTGTCCTTTCTGTGTCATTGGGAAATTCGAAGTGTCAGCATCCATTTATTTCCATTTCATAATTCAAATAGCCTCACCTCTTTTTGTGCCTCCCCTTTCCCATATTCTCTGAAGACTCGGTTGGTACATCCGTGTTCTGTTCATATTCGACTAATTTTGCATGGGCAATTTCATATGTTGCTGTGGGAGACAGACAAATTTAAACAGAATCAAAAGTGAGCTCATCATGTCAGATAATACCATACATTAATACACATGGACAAATTACCAGCTTTTTTCTTGACAGTCAATTTGTATGTTGCCCAGTCAGTGTGAGGGTCCTGTTGGTCTACGACCGCCTTTGTCATGTTCATCCTTGCTGGTGGCCAGTAGCATTCATTAGTGTTTTTACTTTAACTGTAAATGCAACAAGTGCTAACATTAAAATGCCACAAGCATGGTAAATTGGACATATGCAACTGTCTTAAACAGCTTGCTATCTATGCCTGTTCGACTGCCTTCCTAACAAGTGCACAACTAAATGCTTCTATACAATATCTGTCAACCACTCAAAATCTTCTTTCTCTTTCGGCTTTACCCTTCAGGGGTCGCCACAGCGAATCATCTGTCTCCACCTGTCAACCACTCAAAATAAGCTTGAAATATGCTTGATATTGACTTAATAAATTAGACTTGTCTGTTCAACATCATGCTTTAACCAGGTTTCATTACCAAAGCTAGCTACACAGCTAGCGCTACCTCACTGGTTTACATTCGCTAAAAGCTAGCTAGTTCCTGCCCTGTCTCATTTTCAATTACTATATATTCTAACCTAAGGACAATTTATTGCACAAAATGCAAAAAAAGGGCAGATCTGAGTCTCTTACACAGTTACTTATAAAATCTGTTTAAATGATTTCAGAGCTCTAATTACATTGAAATCATTTCAGACAGGTTTTTTAATCTTTAAAATGAAATCTTCCTTTCTGTTTAGTTCCCATTGTTATACATTTAAATACCGCTAGTGGTAGGTTTAAGGAAACAACAATAAGCCATCAGAGCAAGCACAATCAGGGCCTCCCCTCTGTTCTGAAATACCTGTCTAGCTAGATTTTTGAGCAGGGCTGTGTGATATGATACCTGCTCATTTGTACAGAAAGAGATTATCTTACTAATATATATATATATATATACATATATATACATATATATACATATATATATATATATATATATATATATATATAAATTAAATGAATATATAAATAGGAAATTCATTCCAATTTGATTTTTTTTCCAATGAAAAATTTAGCCCACCTTAAAGCCCAACCTAAGCCCATGCCCACTTGTAGCCCACTCAAGTAAAGCCCATGTCGGCCCCACTTGAACATGTTGGCTGGGGTTTGTCCTTCACCCTCTCTCCTGCTCCTCCTAACTCTTCTCTTTTCTCAGTAAATTCTCTCTCTCTCTCTCTCTCTCTCTCTCCCTCAATCTCTCCGACACCCTGCTGCACTACAGGTCATTAATTTTTCCTCATGTTGTCTTTCTGCTTGTCCAATCATTCTCTCTCTCCCGCAAACATCATCCTTTCTGCTAGGTCTCTCTCTCTCATGCTGCCCACGTTTGGGCACATCCCTCCATCCCTCATCTTAGTCCCTCCCTTTCAACTCCTCATCCTTCTATCTTTCCCATCCCTTGTCCCTCCTTTCCTGTCCACCTCATCCCTCCATCTCTTCTCAACCCTTCATCCCTACATCCCTCATCTACATCCCATTGCTCATTCATTTTTCTCATCCCTTTCTTGTACTTGATCCAATCGTCCATTCCCATCCTATTCATCATTCATTCATCCCTCTTCTCTGTATCCCTTCCCCATTTCTCCATCTCTCCACTCATCCCTCATTTCAACACCACCTCCCTCATGCCCCCACCTCTTCTCCTAACCCTCCTTCAATTTTCTATCATCCATCTTATCCTCTCTCCCTCACCTTTTATCTTTCTCCCCCGCTTTCTCTCCATCTTCCTTTTATCGCGTCACCCTTTCTCTCTGAGGATGATATTATGTAACAGTTCACTCACGGGCAAATCTTTTCGTTATGCAACCGCCTCTCACTAGAACAGAATACTAATGAAACTCTCACAATGGTGAGACGAACATGCTCATCATACACTGCACAGGAGCATGTGTGTGTTTGAGACGGAGAGAAAAGGACATGTGTGCACATGTAAAGGGGGAGTTTCTTCCATGAATACAAAAACAAACATTGAAAATGCACCAAACATCCAAGAATCACTTTTTTTTTGTTCTCGGCCGCCTGACAGGTTCCCACGAAGAAAACTTTAAGTGAAACATAGATTTTTAAATGTAATTAGAACCAGCAGGTCCTCAGATTACATACTTAAATATATATACAAAAGAACAAAAATCTGCCCAAAATACAACAAAAAGGTGTTTTGTTTACAAAAACTAGACGTGTGCATAGTGGACAGATTGTGCCCGTCTGTCTGCATTAAATCCTGTGTGTTTTTATCATATGAATGTGTGTGTCTGTGTGTGTTCTGAGTGCAGTGAAAGAAGGCTGCACATCATCCACTCCTCCAGATATGCCACTGCTGTGATGTCATCAACAGCAGCAGCCAATCACAAGGGAGATCAGCAACAACCTCGGCAAGGTCATTTAGTTTAAATTTCACTTTATTCTTACCGGACAGAGAAAGGATGTGTTGCACTACATCACAGTCCTGAAATAAACAAACAAAACAGCTATATAAAACCAAGCCTTACCCAATACAAAAAGAAACACTAAAAATGCACCAAAACACAGATAAAAGAGTCGGTTTTCTTTCTCAAAAAAAAAAAAAAAAAAAAAAAAAAAAAAAACACCTCTTTTTTTTGGCCAAAAGAATGTAGAAAAAAAACCTCAAAAAGTGCTACATATGCATGGTTTAGTATATGGAAGTTTTTTTTTATTACACACAGCTTTATCGCCTGCATTATGAATATCATGACAGCTCGAAAAACAAAAATCAAAATTCCCTAAAAAATTCCACAATGGGCTACAGAAACAAAAAAACTCGAATATGCACTTCCACACCGTAGCATCCATATGGCATAAGACATCGGTGAGCAGAGCTGACCCACTGAAGCGATAGAAAATAAACATTTTCTATATTTTTATATTTCAAACACAGACGGGAAGGAGAAGGTTCCAGCTGATGAGCTTTTCAGCAGTAAAAACACTAAGAATCCTACTGTATTCACCCCATTTGGAGACACCTTGCCTTTCCTTTCAAACTTTTGAAGTAACATTTGGTTTTCACGGCTACTTTTTAACATTACCAGCAAATGTGGCATTAGGCTGTAGTGTTAATTGTTTGGGTAAATTAAGCTTCAACCCAAAGTGCCCTTCTTGGAATAAAGAGCTGGCTTTGCCTACATTCTCTGCAGAAACTGTTATGTATGGAACTAAAAAGGTTGTTTGACTTTTAACAATAGCAGAACTATAAAAAGAACCATTTACAACAGGTTTTCTCAGCAAAGAAGTACATTCAAAGGGTTCTTTGAGTGTTTGGCGTCCTACACACATACAGTAGAAACTCCTTTGGTGGTTTCAACAGCTGAAAGGGTTGTGCTGACATCACAACAAGGGAATAAAAATAGGGTTTAGCCTTATTCCCAAGATAGGATCATTACCTTTCCTAAAGAACCCTTGAAGAACCTTCTTTGGGGTAAATTATGGTTTCTTTTCCACACTGTTGTTAAAAAGCAACATACAATAACCTTTGGTGGTTTCAAGGTTTGAGTGTTGACATCATTAGGGGATAACATGGGGTTTAGTCTTACTCCCAGGGTAGGACTTTCCTCAGCTGTTGCTCAGGTTTAGCTCTCTATTTAATGTTAACATTATTTTAACATTATGAAAAGGCATGTGTCCCCAAACCAGTGAATAAAGGACTAACAGACTAAAACAAGGTTTTGAAAAGAATCTGCAGCTATGAGTTTAGAGGTAATGTGCCCTGCTGAAGGGGCTGACTAGTCTACCAAAGCCAGCATGCTGCTGGTAGACTTCAGAGCAATGAGAAGCACTGGATTTTGTTCCTTTTGTACAAAAAAAAAACCCAAAAAAGAAACAAAACCAAACAAAACAAAACAAAACAAAAAAAACCCAAAAAAACCCAAAACCCAAACAAAAAAAACCAAACAAACAAACGAAACAAAACAAAAAACAAAAAAAAACACCACCACAAAAGTACAACTTAAACATGACTTCAGATTGGCAAAATAACCATTTAAAGTCCCACAAACTAAATTAAAAAAGGGGCTTCTAACAAATTCCTTGTCCATCACTCTCAGTAGCTATGAGGTTACTTAAGTACACTTGGTGTTTTTTTTAAATAACTTTTCCGAAGGTGTTGAAAAATTCTGTGCCGGTCAAAAAGAAACCAAAACAGGGAGTCTGCGCTCCTCGTTAAAAACTGGAAGCCCATTATTCATTTGTGTGTTTCTCTGTTTCTCTTCAAATTTCCCACTGTTTGTTTCAAAATGCAAGAAAATAAAGAATCCATCTGTAATAGCCACTGTTAGGGTTTTTATCCTGTAAAACCATGTTCTAAATGTCCTCTGCTTAAAAAAAAAAAAAAAAAAAAAGTCTAACATTATTGCTCACTCAGTCAATCCCTCAGTTGTAAAACTGAGCTGTCCGTTTCCACACAGTGCCCCCTGTAGCAGAGCACTGTTAACCCCCATTATAAACGAAGAACCAAGAGTACTTTTTGAATTAATAGAAGGAGGTAAACATGAACGACGCTGTATTGCCCTGGTTCAAAAAGTTCAGAGAGAAAGAAAGCTTTGTGAAAAATTCCAGTCCGCTGGTCACCAACTACCTGGAAAGCCACAGTTTATGCTTAGAAATCCCTGCACGATAACTCAGTTTGTACGCTTTCTTTAAACTAAGATTATATATATATATATATGTATGTATATATGTATATGTATGTATATATAGTCTTCTACATACAAGTAATACGACAAATATTGGTGCACACATCACTATCAAGATGCAGTACAGTAGGACATAGTCAACAGTGGGAAGAACATCGTTAGAAACAACAGAAATGGTGGCCTTTTCACAGAGGCCACACTGGAAGAAATAAGACAATTCTAATTAACAAAAATGAGACGAGGACAGAAACGGGCATTTATCTACATTATGCCGGAGCTAAAGGCCTTTTTTCTGCTCCTTTCTTTGTGGGTCAGCGCCAATAAAGCCAAGATCTGGGAACTGGGCTGAGGGCCACTGGGGCTGCACTATATATCAGCATTATATCATTAATCGCAATACTTCATGATATTTATCTCGGTGAAAACGGTCCTCGAAACAAGAAGATCCTTTTTTGTTGTGCTGTGAACTAATCATACTTCCAGATAAATGTATGTGATGGAACAAATGTGTATAACTTCACTGTAACCATGCAAGTCAACATTTCACCAGGCCAGGGAGTTTTTAAATATTGCCACTATAGGGGTGTAACGGTTCAGTTATTTCTCAGTTCAGTGTTGCCCTCGCATTTTGAGCAACAGTTCAGCTTTAAACTTAATTTTAAAAAAATTAAACTTAACAGAGAATGAAATAAAGTCCTCTTACAATTCTTCTTTTACATACTTGCTGTCCATAAACATTCAGATATAGTTACAGCATTAACAATGTTTCTTACATGATCAGTTGTGGCAGAAATCATGACAACAGCCTCTTTCAGCTTATGAGCCAGCTGCTCACTAGTGTGTTTCACTCCCCCCCCCCCCACCCCATTATCAGTCCTGTTGTGTGTGAGATGTCCCTCTATTGGCATATGTGCTAGGAATTGTGCTTTTTATTTAACACATGAAACGCGGCCAGCTTTGAGTATAGCTTTGATTGGAATCCTGCAATTCAACAGTGATCAGAACTTACCATTTGAGAGGGATGCAGAGCTACATACTTGTGTAGCCACTCAACACAGAACAGCATAATCTCATAGCAAGACAAAAAAGAAATTACGTCACAGACACTGTGAGCCCACCTGTAGACCACAGATGGTTTTGGTGCAGAACCGTTACACCACTATGCAATTGCACCATGTAGCAATATAATCACAATTCAGTATTTAATCCAGATGGTGCAGCCCTGTGGTAAGTTCTCTCAGACTCTTCTGCTTTAAACAGCCAATGAAACACGGCCGTCCCTGATGCTTAGTAACTGCATGTACTGGTACGACCTCTGTAAAAATAACAGTCCCTGCCCGACTCTGCTACAATCTGAAAGTGCCTGACTGTCCATCGCTAAGAGCAGAAGCTGCTGGCGTCACGCTTTTATCTTTACTAAGAACTCTCTGGTTATACATTACTGTGGGGGGAAAAAAAAATCAAATCTCTTATCATACAGTACACAAACACATCAAACTGGGTCCAAACCCAGGGTAAAACACACACACACTGAGTACAGCACACATTGCAGTATAGTGAACACAAGGGCTTAAAGAGAGGAATTTGGAGGTCTTGGTTATCTCTCACACACACACACACACACACACACACACACACACACACACACACACACACACACACACACACACACACA
>JBBIGA010098446.1:0-11036 GCA_037576975.1 Alestes dentex | reverse complement strand
AATGATTTCACACACAGAGAGGTTGAGCGCAAATAACTCTGACACTACTCCACTTCCTGCACCGGTTATGATCAGCCACACGACATAGGAGTTGATGGGAAGACCCAAGATGAAGATTATGATGTAGAGAGAGAGGAAAAGATAGTTAGGTGGGAAATCCAGTGATGTTCCATTATTATTGTATGGTAGGGAAAATGTAGAGTTCATTGCTGTCTCTCTGGCTGGTACCACCACATCTGTAGGCAGGAAAGAAATGAAGGAAATTAATAAAAAAGTTTTATTCAGTATTCATTGTACAGTTCCTTGAAGCAAACCCTCACCCTCCTCATCATCAAATGGGAACTACTGCCCCATCAATAAACCAACCCCCATGCCCCCTGCCCCCAGAAAAAGCAACAACTAGCTCCACTGACAAAACAATAGCTCTATGGACAAACCAACTCCCCTCAGACAATTACAATTACAGCATCTGGTAGATGCTCTTATCCAGAGCGACGTACACCAATGCTTAGGTCGTCCACATCTGTACTTCATACCTGTAGAGCTAGACTCAAATCAACATCTGCTTTTTAACCAAGTTACTGCCAGCTAAGTTCTTCAGAAAGAAAAAGTCAGACAACCCCTCCCTACTAATAAACTGAAACAATAGCCACTTTGACAAATCTGCTCCCTCAGACAAATCAAAACTATTGCCCTGTCGACATTATTAACCCCCTCCCGTTAACAAATCGAAATAATAGCTGTTTCCAAACAGGTCCACCCCAGACAAATCAAAATCATAGCCTTGTTGACAAACCGACTCACCCCCAGACAAATCAAAACTATTGCTCGATTGACAAATAAACTCTCCCCAGATAAATAAGATAAGATAAGATAAACCTTTATTAATCCCACAAATGGTAAATGTGCATTGCTACGGCAGAAAGTGGACAATACAAAGGTAGAAGCAGCGAAAACAATAGAATAAAAACTATACAACAACAGTACAGTATAAAAAGTACACTATACAATAAAAAAACTATAGCTCAATTCCCAAACTCCTCCGGCACAGACAAATCAAAATTATCGACAAAAGAATGCCCCCTCCCCCCTTAACATATCGCTAATATAGCCTTGACGATAAACCGAAACCCCCATTGACAATTCAAAACTACAGCCCTGTTGAGGAGTTAACACCCCCTCCCCATTGACAAATCACAAGTACTGCCCTGTCAACAACCAACCAACAATTTGAGACTATTGCCCTATCAACAAATTATTTTCTCCCCTGAGACAAAACAAAATTATAGCCCTGTTGAAAAACAAGCTATAGCCTTGTTGAATCAATAGCCTTATCAACAAACCACTTACCTCCAGACAAACTATAGCCCTGTCAACAAACCAACACCCCTTTCAACCCCCAGTTTACCCCACAATCTCCCCAGGACAAATCAAAGGTAGTGTACCATGGAAATTTTACCGCTATCATGGACTTCCACACCGATTGGGAGTTCTGAAGCAACAGGAAAGATGTCTCTCACCCTTCAAAAACGGATTCTGCCAGCAGGGTGTCAGACCACTTTCAGCCCAATCAGAAGTCAAAACAGTGAAGTAAAAAGTAACGCTTTAAATAGACAAACTGCTAAAAATAACACCTATGAAAAATATTAATACTGCAGCCTTTAACTGCATCAAATCCTCATGTTGTTCACTTCTTACCCTTTTGGAGTATTTCAGGTCTGGTCATTTTTAAAGGCAATTTTTTTGTCATTTTAGAGTTAAAGTGAGTTTTGCTTCATGCCAGTTGATTTAGACTGTTATGCAAATTAGGGCCGGAAAAATAACTGCGCAGTGTCCTTAAGTATTATTTGGTTAGATCTGTACTTTACTCGAGTGTTCATGGATTTGAATACTCATACTTTTACTCGCCTCAAAAGTTTCTGCCAGGCCAGGTGTGAGACTTCCCATAACACTTTCAGCCCTACTCTTTTATCTGTGGCATTACATCCATTATATCAGTCACTTTGCATGGAAGATGTAATTTCTAACTCAGGAATGTGCGCTGACACTTTAATCTGTGTAGTTTTGAAAATATTTCTGGGTAAGCTACTAAAGACAAATACTTATTATTACCATGAACTGCCAGTAATACAGACACAACAGTCCTTCCTGCTGGTGTCTTTTCTCTTTCCAGTTTTCCACTACCTAATCTGCTCTGTCCTTTGACTTTACAACATTGTGGCTGATTAGCGGAGCATTAGACAACAACAATATATCTGTCTGGCCAATATAAAATGATAATGGAATCTGAATAGATTCCTGTCTTCAGCTGCAGATACAGCTGTGGAAGAAAAATAAGAGAGCACTGCAAAAATGTTCAGTTTCTCAGGTTTTATCTTCTTTAGGTGCAAGTATTGAATTGAACAGCCTTTTCTTCGAACTGCTGACAATATTTATCCTAACTTTCAAATAAAAATATTGTTCTTTAAAGCTTAATTTTAAAGAAAATGACAAAACATCAAAATAAGAGAAATGATGCAGCGTTTACAGAACTTGAATAATTCAAAGAAAACAAATCTCTTGTTCACTCTCAAACAAAATGGCAATAATTTACCTTTGTCGTACTTCTAGTAGTGTTTCACCATCCAACTGGTCACATTGCAAGAGGAGAGTGTTGATTACAGCAGTGTTTTAATACTTTTCCTCATTAAGTAAAATAATAAATAAGATTCAGGTGATCACTAATCAGAACCTCATGAGGCAGAATGAGCTGATTGTGTAGGAATTTAACAGACACTGGCATGGAATTGTTGTCATACTCATAGAGACGCTGATTTAAAAATAAATTCCAGTGGTCTCCTAATTTTTTCCAGAGCTGTGTAGTGCAGTGAAAAAGTACCTCCCTAATGTCTATTTTTGGTAAATCTGTTACACTTTGAGCTTCAAACAACCTTTAATATCGAGTTGGAAAGGGTTAGCAAGTTTCAGCATCTTTGATAGTGATTATGAGTCCATCATTAGAAAGAGGCTTAACAAAAATGTTACTCATGTTAGTGATGAATTAGAATGAATTCATATGAATTTTAAAACATGCAACAAAACAAGTTTAAAATAAATGGTGAAAAGCATCTTAATGACAGAGGAACATCATCTACAGCTAAGCCCACTGCTGTTACTTCTGAGATAAAATTAGTTTTAAAGAAAGCAGTGGACTATAACTAGCACTGCACACATAATAAACACAAATCATAAAATATAAATTGTTCAGACCTGGACAAAGCTTTGATCTTGTTCTGCTGGCTGTGAAGTAAAGCATCACCAGAAGAGTAATTGTGTGGAACATTTGCATTGCTGCTGATGTCATCCTAATGAAAGAGAATTTTATTTCAGTTCTCCTGGTCAACAGATTCAGCAATGTTTTTTTTTATATAACATAATATAATGTAATGTAAATGTCTGATAGCTGGTACTAAATTATTGCATCAACTCCCAACAGTCTCCTAAAACAAAACTTTTGAATTTGGGTACATTCCTTAGTTGGAAATATCTGAAAAATACTTTTGAAGTGCAAGAGGTTTATAGGGCTGCTGAAGGTCTTATTACAGCTATGGAATATTAGTCTTGTGTCCTCATACTGCTAGTTTCATTGGATAAAAGTGTTTGCCAAATGATTGTTGTCATGGTCCTCCTTCTCCAGACATGAAAAGCAAGCACACTGGCACCATACAAACTCAAAATGCTGCATTTGTTCTTTCCTTTATTCTTTCCAAAAATAGAAACAAAACAAAACTGACATGCAGGTCAGACACCAAAACTTCAATAGATCTTAGGAACAGCACTAAGTAACACAGAGGATGCTATACGGACAGTGAACCGACAACAATGGTCCACCTAAACTGAGCTTAAATACTCCACACAAAACCCCAAAACCAATAACCCAACACATGCTCTTAACTCAAATGAAAGACAACTAATGAAACTAATAAACCCACCACCTCTTCATAATAAAAGCCCCAAACATAATCACAAAGAAAAGGGTGGCCCCTAGTGGCCACCAACTGTCAGCGTACCCAGACCTGACAGTACCCCCCCCCCCTGCCCCCAACAAACTCCCACACCATCCAAAGGGCGGAGGAGGGGCAGGTGGAGGCAAAGGGAAGCAGCCCATGAGCCCCATCTCTCACAGGACTACAACCTGGCCGGTGCACTGCACGGTCAGGTCGGCCTGGGTGGGTCCCATAGAACCCTCCCCTTTGAGAGTCCCCATAATTCCCCAGGGAGCTCCCCTTAGGGAGCGCCTCACTGTCCTCAGGGGCGGAGCCCACTACCGAGAGCCCCACATTGTCCTCAGGGGCGGAGACCCTTACCGAGAGCCCCACATTATTCTCAGGGGCGGAGCCCCTTACCAGGAGCCCCACATTTTCCTTAAGGGTGGAGCCCCCTCCGGGGAGCTACAGGCCCCTCTAATGGGCCCTCTGCAGCTAAAGGCCCTGCTGTAAGGGCTAAGGGCCCTGCTGTAAAGGCTGAAGGCCCCTCTGACGGCACTACTGTGGCTACTGGCTGCTCTGCTGAAGCTATAGGTCCCTCTACAGGACCCTCTGTGGCTACAAGCCATTCTAAAGGCCTCTCTGTTGCTGCTGCTGTGGTCTCTGACCCTGCTGCTGTGGCTGCTGGCCCCTTTATAGGCCTTTCTATGAGCCCCTTTTCAGCTAACAGCCCCTCTAAGCACCCCTCTGCAGCTAACAGCCCCTCTGAAAGCCCCTCTACAGCTAACGGCCCCTCTGAAGGCCCCTCTGCAGCTACTAGTCCCTCTAAAAATCCCTCTGCGGCTAACGGCCCCTCTAATGGGCTGAGCTGCTGGGCTAACAGACTAGGCTGCTGGGCTAACAGGCTAGGCTGCTGGGCTAATGTGGGCGCTAAGGGCTCGACTAAAGAGCCTGATGGCACTTCTAATGGGCCTAAAAGTTCCACGAGCTCTCAGCTGCCTACTCTCTCCCCTACACTACCCCTTGCTATGCTACCTTGCGCTGGTGGGTGAAGCCAGGGAGCTGTCGTTGGAGGCTGCATCCGTCTCCGAGATGCCGGCACGGGTCTCCGGATAGCAGCTTCGGCACTCGGGAGCATGGTCTCGGCACTTGTAAGCGCCGTCTCGGCGCTCGGGAGTAGAGTCTCAGCACTGGTGAGCATGGTCTGCATTTGTTCTGCGGCTACTAGCCCCTCTAAAAACCCCTCTGCGGCTAATGACGCCGCTGGTGAGCGTGGTCTCGGCGCTGATGAGCATTGTCTCGGCACTTGGGAGTGTGGTCTCGGCGCTGATGAGCATTGTCTCGGTGGTCGTGAGCGCGATCTCGGCACTTGGGAGCGTGGTCACGATGCTCATGCTCAGACGCCACCCAGGCAGTGCTTGAATGGCCAAAAGCCCATAGGGTCCCTGGACCCTCCCACGTCCCCTACATCTCTTTCCAGCAAGCCAAAGCTCCCTATCAGCAAGCCAAAGTGGGAGCTCATCCTCAATCTAGTCAAGGATGAGGGGGTCCACGATCCGCTCCGGTTCGATGATCAGGGCTCCATCGATCCACCAGAAGCCCTGAAAAACCCTCTCTCTGCTGGCTCCTCATTCACCTCGAGCACCCCATATGGCTCCAGGGGCTCGTCTCTCTAATGAGAGTGAGAGACGTTTGGTGGGTCGGTCCATCTGTCACGGTCCTCCTTCTCCAGACACAAAAAGCAAGTACACTGGCACTGTTCAAACTCAACGTGCTGCATTTGTTCTTTCCTTTATTCTGTCAAAATATAGAAACAAAACAAAACTGACATGCAGGTCAGACACCCAAACTTCAATAGATCTTAGAAACAGCACTAAGTAACACAGAGGATGCTATAAGGACGGTGGACCGAAAACAATGGTGCACCTAAACTGAGCTTAAATACTCCAACTCAAAACCTCAAAACCAATAACACAACACATGCTCTTCACTCAAATGAAAGAGCGCTGAAACTAATGAAACTAATAAACCCACCACCTCTTCATAATAAAAGCACCAAACAATCACAAAGAAAAGGGTGGCCCTTAGTGGCCACCAACTGTAAGTGTACCCAAACCTGACAATTTTAAAGTAAAGTAATGTAATTTAACTGGTCTCAATAATAATCCGTTACTGCTGTTCTTGGAGAATTTCTAGTCTGGTGATTTTAAAATGTCACTTTTTCTGTAATGTTTTTACGTTTGACGAATCTAATATAATATTAAGATAAGTTAGATAAATGAGAATATTACGATAAATGAGAAAATACGAAATATAAATATAATAGAATCAGATGAAAAAATCCAGTGTTACTGTGGATGAAGGTTTTCATTCCAAGCCAGAGCACCTGGGATAATCAGTAAATCTCACCTTTCAAACAGTGAAAAAACTGGCCTTCTGTGGATCAGACAGGATAAATACATCACTTTGACACCCATTCTGATGTGAAAACATGCCTAAAGAAAGTTTGTATGAACCAACCATTCATTTATATATCATATTTTGAAAACAAAATAGTGTGTGTGTGTCTGTGTGTGTCTGTGTGTATGTATATAAATATATATTAGCCTTCTCCTTGTACTGTGAGTGGGATCATTGGCCTGTTTTTGAATTAGGAATGGGATTATAGGCATGTTTTTGAATTTTTTTTGGATTTGCTTACTGTATTTGAATAGGGAAATCGACTATTCTAATCAATTTCATTTTTACAACCAAAGCAGCTTTACAGAATTCAGGTCCAAGAGCATAGTGAGCCATCCACATATACATATACAATAATTACAAAAATGCACCCATTCATATATTGATATAAGCTTGTAAAACAAAAAACAAAGTAACATAAGCAAAAAAAATCTAAACAAAGGAAAAACAAATACATTGTAGAAAAGTTGAAATCCTAATAAACATAGCATAGAGGTGTCAACGGTGTCTCACAGATGTTTTAGCATTATCAAAAGCAGCACTTCCACCTCTCCAAAGTCTTTGCCAGAACTGTGTACGTGAGCAGTTGAAAACTCCAGCAAGATGTCAGGCAAGCTAACAGCCAATGATCATCATTGAAATAGGACGAGTCCAACCATATCAACAACATAATTTCAGCTGCTTTAAGAGGAAGGTTCCTATGAAAAAGCATTAATGAAAAGTTGAGTGCTATAGTGAAATCTGTCTGTTAAGCTTAAAATATCAATTGCTAGAATGGGTGAAGAGCTACTTAGTCCCAAAAGCATTGTAACAAACAGTCCCTGGCTGCCCTGGAATGGTAAAGTGTAGTTTGGAGACAAGGAGAGATGCATATGAAATCATTTCTGCATGGACAGATTAATTCCAATGTACCAAATGGTTATTTGGGGTCTTAGAAGAAAAAGTAATCACTATTAGAAAAAATATCATGTACATCACATGCAAGAGCTTTTGATCAAACTGCAACTACTCTAAACATTCTTATTTTCTTAGGAGCATTTTGGTTCTCAAATAAAATACTGATCTTTCATTTTGAGTTATTGCCTTACTGTCATGCCTTTTACCCTCCCGCACTCTTCGGATCGACCAGAGCAGGATGGGTTCTTCCTCACCTCTGTCGCCTTTGACTTGCTTTGGGGCAAATGCTGTATGAATAAAATTGAATTTAACTGTATTTAACAAAATGGAGAGTGACTGGGATAATGGGATTTATCATGTTCTCCATAATTTATACTTTTTGTGAATATTTCAGATGTTTGTCATAAAGTTTGGTAAGCACTTTTGTGGCTGATAATTAAAAAAAATTAAAAATTCGCTTTAAGCAGCAAGGGTGAAAATGCCCAGCCCTGTGAATGTAATGCAAAGGATGAATGTAACCAACCAACAAAGAAAAGATGCTATAGAGGCTCCAGACTAGCTCAAAGGACAACTTTGATAGATTGCCATTAAAAGACCCCACTACAAATGAAGGGAGAAACTGAAAAACATAATATCCTCTGGATAACTATGTGTTCATCTACGTAATTGCAGTGACCAGCAGGCAGTACATGTTTTTGAAAGCCAGCAAGAACCTTCTACAAGTATCTGAAGTTACATCTTTTTTTTAAAAAATAAAATAAGCATTTGTTTATAAATGCTAAGCTATCCTAACCTTTACACCTGGTTCTTTTTGTATAATCAATAAATCGCACTGTTCAAAACAATGTAACCACACTGGCCCTTGATGAATCAAACCAGACACCCAAGATAAAAGCAAATAAAAAATATAGCCCAGTTAATAAACCAGTTCCTTCCCCAGACAAATTAAAACCATCGGCCCCTATTCAAATATAGCTTTGTCAACAAATCGACAAACTGAAACTTTTATCACTGTTCCTTGTGCATATTGATTGATGTCTATTGAATTTTTCATTTTTATTAAAACAATTTGTGCAAATTTTCGCTTGCTAATTTACCTTATACCAAATTACCCAATTTGTAGCACCGTTGCCTCACACCTCCAGGGTTGTGGATTTGAATCCGGGTCCTGGCCTTGTATGTGTGTGTGTGTGTGTGTGTGTGTGTGGAGTTTGCATGTTCTCCTCTTGGTGGTGTGGGTTTCCTCTGGGTTCTCCGTGTTTCTCCCACAGTCCAAAGACATGCATGACAGGTGAATTTAGGATTCTAAATTGACTGTAGGTGTGTGTGTGTGTGTGTGTGTGTGTGTGTTTGTGCGCGCCATGTGTTGGCCTGGGAGACCCCAGGATAGGCTCTGGGTACCTGCAGTCCTAGTAAGGCTTAAGCGGTTACAGAAAATGAATGAATAAATTAATTAATAAGTTACTCAATTTACTTGTGCTAGAACGAATTCTGCTCATGAATCACACAGTGACAATCTGAGCTGCAGTTCACCTTTCTTGCCACTGGGGGGGATCAGAAGACAAAACCTAAGAAAACTTAAGGACTTAATGTTTGCCACATTATTTTAGGGCTCAATGTCGAAAATATATTTGCATTTCACTGGTCGTTATTTTGAATTGTCATTGATTGTCGTTGCTGACTATTTTGTACTTTTGTGCTGTTTTTGACTTTTTGGATCACATTTTGTCTTGCCCTTATTCTACTGTTTGACACTTCTATACCTGGATTGTATTCAAGACAGAGTCCTGCATGGGTCCACTTTTGGAAACCTGCACCGCCTGCACCCGCACAGTACAGCACCACACCCGCCCATTCACCCATGATTATATCAAAATTAAATCCGCACCCGACCCGCCTCTTTAACATTCCGCCTGTTACCCGCCCTTGCCCATGATAAATTACACACAAATTAAAAGCATTTTATTGAAGCGCACGGCAGGACTGGCCGCCCAGGAGGCTTTGCGTGTAGAGTAAGTGGCTGATTGGCCCTTTCTCTGTATTTTTGGGGAACATTAGAGGGGTAGATGTTGTTACATAGTATTAAAGATTATTTATGGTGAGTGTGTGTGTTAATTTTGTTAAATAGTGAATGTGAGTCCTTCTTGCCAGTCACCCTCCTCCAAAGTCTTAGCTCCGTTGTTGGAGTTGTGGAGTAGTACCTAAGCATGCCAGTGGGGGCGCAGTGCTCTCCAAAGTATAGTGACTGTTACAAGGCTATGGCCTGAGCACATGATATTATTTTCGGCTACAATACTGTTTCGATTGACCTGCTACCTGACCGTATGTAAATACCCATCCGCATGCCCGCCTATAAAATTCCAGAAAATTAAAATCCGCCTGTTTCAGCAACTATTTGTGGGTACCCGACCCGGTGCAGGACTCTGTTTCAAGATTATGAATTTGGATCTTGTTATCACAGTTTGCCAGTGATTGAAACTGTTCTGTTTTTGATTACAAACTGTATCCAGTTAAACTGCAATGGAGTTCTTCCCCATCTCATGATTGCTCACAGCATCACACAAACAAAACTTTGAATGTATTTTAATACTGATACATTTTGACTTTTATGTTAGTTTTAATTTTTTTCTTCTATTTTTACTTAACGTTCGATTTTGACACTGCTTTTGTGGAGCACAGAAAGACTGTTAAGCACCATCTCATAGAACTATAGGTTTCTATTTCTTTTTTTTTGGATTATATAAAATAATATTAACACAGTGTGGCAAAGCAGGTTTATTAATACAGCACCTTTCATACACTGCAATCAAAGTGCTTTCAGAATGAGAAAATACCAAACAAAGAATATGCTAATTTAAATTAAAAATATTAAAACAAATATAGAGGAAAAGCAGAACTAAAACTTGATAGACACCATATATTTTAAAAAGAAGAAGTTCAGGAAAAATTAAAAAATCTAAGATTATATAACAACTTAAAAATCTGTGGCAACGGTGTTAATGTGGACTACAAAACAATGATGTTTGTCACTTTGGATAAGAGCATCTGCCAAATGCTGTAAATGCAAATTTAATTGTGGAGGTTTTCATCCCAAGCCCGAGCGCATCTGGTTTTTTTTGTTTAATCCATAAATCATACCTTTCAGAGCAATTGATCATGTTTTTTCCTGCAACAGTGTAACCACACTGGCCCTTGCTTGATCAAACTGGACACACAAACTTCTGCACCCATGGTAATGTGAAAAAGTGCCAAATACAAGTTTGCATGAACCAACCATTACTTTATAGATCAACTCGTGAACACAATGTATGAAGAAAAAACCTACATTGAAATAAATGTGATACATGTGCTGTTGATAATAACTTTAACTTGAATATATCACCAGTATGGTCATATTCTGGATTTTTGAAAACATCCATTTGCTATACCAACAAGAGTCCCTGCATTCAACTAACACATGCAACAAATTAAAACTGTATGGCATACGTAAGTGCACAAATAAATGTAGTATACCATGGTAACCATCTAAGTGGTAATGGGTGTGCTGAAAATGAACTGGCTCAGTATTAAAAGCACTGGAGGAAAGGAAGCTTTCCAGCCCTATGCAGATACAGTAAAGGCTGCACAAGCCCTGCAACTGTGAGGAAGTAGAAACACCCTGAGATCCCATACCTTACCTGCAGTTCAGACAAAGAATCAAACAAAATTATAAAG
>JBBIGA010098425.1:0-11037 GCA_037576975.1 Alestes dentex | reverse complement strand
CAAAACATCCAACATGAGCTGTCCCTCTGATATACTCATTCCTGATCCTATCCATCCTCGTCACTCCCAAAGAGAACATTTATGCATTTATATATGTATTATATTTGTATGTACTGTATTTGTTTCTGCACGCACTACGCTTTTTTATTTTTGTATGTTACTCAGTTTTACCAAAAATACTCTGAATATTCTTTGCCAACAGGTACATTTACAGTATATTCACCTTTTGAGTCCCTTTACTAACCAGAAAATGTCATTTTTTTAAATCACTATAGACTTTCAAAAACAACCAAAAAAAACCTAATATAAATCATCATTAGAATGTGGATCGCCAGACAAGAGCTATCAAGTGACCATTAAAGGGATGAAACAGTTAACAAGTGCATTTCAGGTTAAAAGACAACAACCAGTTAAAAGGATGTCAGGCATGCACTGTTACAGATCTTTCATCTTATACATTTTATTTGACAGATTTTCATTTGTAGTCGTTCACTCAACAACTTTCCAACGCTTAAGAATAAAAATCTGCAGTTTATGAAATAAATGGATAAGTGGTGATGATGTGCATGGACCTGCGGTGTTTTTGTACCTGTTGACGAGAGTGAAGTCTTCCCTGCAGATTGCGATGCCCTCCGGTCCGACTCCGACCGCCAGCCTCTGGCCCTCTGTGTCGCGGGCCCAGTGCCACTCCACTCCATAGTGTTCCAGAGAGGAGACCAGCTGCAGGGCCTGATACTCCACCGAACCCTGACTGACTCCCTCCAGAGCCTGGTGCCGAGCGATTATACTGCAAACAAAGATGCACAGACACGAAACCATGAGCTGGGGGCGGACGGAACGATATCACACAATACATAATACATCAATATTGTTTTCTGAGGTTTGTAAAAAACTAGAAAAGGACAAAAGACACCAACAAAACAGTACGATCGCGTTTAAAACAGCCTCTGAAAAACGATATATAATGCTGTTTATAACTAGACAAGTTTGTAAACAGTGGTTAATTACAGGCTCCCTGTAATTTGTCTAAATCCATCCAGTTATTCAGTGCTCTATTATTGCTGACCGTACCCATTATACCCTCAGTATAATGCATATTGCTGTTATCATAGTGCATTACTTAGCCAAACTCTGGCTAAACAGCACGAGATAAGAAACCTGGCAAGTCGTCTTTGTGCCCTCCAACACGCCGGAGGTGTTAAATACACCGCAACTGACCAATTCCAGCATTGTATTATTCCGTTTCTCTCCCTCTCCCTCATTCTCTCTGGTCAGCACCTTCTGAATAAGCCCTCAAACAGCTCTTCAGAGAGGAAAGAGCGCAAATCATTCCCAGAGTGCACTGAAGGCACAGCTGAGCCTAAGCATATCTACAGCAGCTTCAGATTAACACGCTAATCTCATCAGAAGCAGCAGAATCAAACCCTACAGCCAGTAACATAACCGCTGAACTCGGCAGCTGCAGATTTAAGCCACTTTCCTTCACCCAGTCTGTGCTCTAGGAGGCTGTGCTCTAATAAAAATATAGGCCTTCATGTGTATTTCAATTACAGAACTGGTTGAAATCAGACATTAAAGCTTCATCATCAGGGCTAATGAAGCATTACAGACCTGTTCCCTATGCTAGAACATTATATTGACCTTCACATTTACAGCATTTCACAATGGCAGATGCTCTTATCCACAGCTAGGGCTACACAATATATCATGTGTTGCAGAGACTGATATTGCGATAACACCACCATCACACCAACGCTGACCCATCACAGCTCCAGGTGAGTTACAGGGTGTTATGATGAACTTAGGTGTTTATGTAATCCAAAAAAGTCTATTTTCATCTTTAATTGTAAAATTCACTAATGTACTGCCCATTTTCTACATTTTCCTTGATGTTTGCGTATTACAAATAATTCATAATTCATTCTTACAAGACCATTTTCCAACCTCTCTTTATCCCTTAGAAGAAAAAAAAAATGCTACAAGCTATAAGAGAAAAAGTGATGATATGGGTCCAATATATCCAATTGCAATATATCTCAGTACAATTACAATACCAATATCATTCAAATCATTCAGCCTTATTCACAGCATGATCTCATCACAGTGTACAGTTAGGAGGCTTGGCCAATGACTGACTGGTGTATTTGACTGGGAGGGGAATCTAACCGTGTTCTGTTGTGCTGAGGACAACCAGGTGATTGGGCCCATATAAACACTCGAAACAGAAACAGAACTGGCTCTTTAACCACTATTCCCTACAGTGCAGCACTATCTAGAACAGCTTTACAGGGAACAGAAAGGCCCCTAATTACTATTCCCTACATCGGAGCCCTGTATATAAAGCACTATTATACGGAACTGAAATTGTTCCTCTATTCACCACCAAAAACACCAGTAGAAGGGGAACAGAGACTACGATTAGAGTAAACAATATTGCACGTCAGCACTCAGTGGATTTCTATGTCTGCTGTACCTTCACTCATAAAGGACTCATCATTGTGTACTGAGTGTACTTTTTTTTTTTTTTTTTTTTTTTTCAGGGAGTCTCATCTACTAGTGGCCTATATAGTGAAAAGGGTCTCAAAGTTTAGTCTCAGATCTTAACAAGTCAATTTCACACTAGATTTTTTCATTTTTGGAAGATCTCACTGAATATTGGTCAATATAGTGAAAAGGGCACAGTTTTAGTCATAACAGGTTTGAAAGGAGGGGGAAAAAAATCCCAACAAAAATGTGCTGGACGTTGGACCTGCAGGCTGTCCAGGTTTTAGCAGGCTGACCATTTGGAGCCCTGGTAAATGATTTCTGGCATTTAATGGCAATGACATGGTTCTAAAGATGGCCTTTTCCTATCAGCATGTGGGTCCTATTAAGAGTCATTGCATGACTTTGTGCAAATTATACGCATGGTTTTTTTTTTTCCCCCCAATAAGTCATTTTTAGGTGCAATTCCATTCGAGAGGGACTCTTAAAAGGTTATTCATTCACAAAGAAATCAGATTATTACAGTGGGACTTAATTAAATGAGGTCATCTATTACCTAATCGAGTCTTTTACAGCACGCAAACAACAGACTTTATTATCCCTCGTTCAAAGCCGGCGTGACCGCTCTGTTTGCACAAACACACAGTGGATCGCTTGTCGGTCAGGGAGTTTTAGGAAGACCTGGTGTTGGTAAACACTGTTGAACATGGATGGCCATGTCCTTTAACCTCGCACAAACACACTGTTGCTTTCTTTGGCCTCTTTCCCAACAGCCACCGCTCCAACAGAGGACTTGCGATCCCTAAGACAAGCTGATAATCGGATCCTTATTACAACACCGCATTGTTTAGGCCCTTCAACCTTGGGACAAACTCTGGTGTCCTTTTTATTTACGGTGGAACAGCTCGCCAGTTTTAACCGCATCTCTTTGCCAAACAGAGATCAACCACAGTACTTTTCCAAATCGCTATTTGTGTTACAGTATACTACTAAGTAATGTATTTATTTATAGTATTTAAATTCACCTGACTCCATCATTTTGTATATGTAGCATGGTGTTTTTTGTTCAAAGAACTTCACAGTTTTATTTGACTTTTGTATTAAACATATTGTTCTTGTGTCTGTGCAGTCGTAACATAAGCAATTTCCTCCGGTTTCAAAAGAAGTTTACTGATTCGTACTCATAAACTAACATGGCATGTATAACGTTTGCCGTTCTGTTTCAAGACAAAAGCTGCGGGTTTGGGTTCGTTCAGTCATCATCCTGCACCTGCTAGCCAGGCGCTGGGACTTTATTTGCTCTGAAAGCAGGGAGTGTTTGCCTCTGGTAAAGTGAAGCGTCCCGAGAAACAGAAGCCAGCGAGGAATGCTGTTTGTGTGTCATACGGACTGCAGGAATGCGTCAAAGCAGCAGGGGTTACATTCGTTCCTCTAACAGCTGAAACTTCATATGTAAACCCACTTGTTAACTCCTCACACAATGATTTATACATTTCGGACTGGGTTCACAGCTGATATTTAATCATTCAGAAGTAGTTTCTGAATTTTTCATAATAGAAAATAGATAATAAATAATTAATAGTAGTTACATCATCATTCTTAGTAGCAGAGATTAAAAAGGGAAAAAAATAGTCAACAAAATATCTGTTGATGGGGAGGGGGTTTTATGATATTTCTATTTGTTGTTTTTTTTTGGGGGGGGGGTCGGTGATGGGAGGAGTATGTATGAAATGGGTGGGTGCAAAATTTACATGTCAAGATCAATGCGTGACCCTGTGAAAGGTCATGAAGCCGCATTTGCATGATTCTGCTTTCAAGCTGAAGACAGATACGAGAAGCGGAATTGCATGAGGACAGCAGGTCCAATTGATGGAAATCTGTAATAGCGATGGATAACTTTAATCCCTGATAGCGTTTACTGAATAATTAACAGTAGTTACTGACTAATAGGTCGGAAGACTGATGATTGAACAGTACGTTTACGGTGTTCTCTTTTTCCTTTTCTCCTACTAAATTACTGCATTACAGATTAGGGGATTTTTTTTTTTATTGCAATGGAGACTATTCACCAGTGTCGGTGCCGTACCTGTTAACTGTGGTCTGGTCGGGCTCTTTTCCACACAGTTCGGTGTACCAGTACTTGGCTGTGTTCTGGTTGTAGTCTCCGAACTCAGCCTGAGCCAGAAGAGCGCTCAGCTCTGCCGCCTGTTCCGAGCCCATCCGCAGGTGCCCACGGTGGAGATCCTCCTTTACGTGCATGAAGAACAGATGTCTAGAGCGAGAGGGACATACATAAATAAATAAATAAATAAATAAATCAGTCAGTCAGTAAGTAAATCAATCACTAAAAAGTGATTGTTCAGAAGGAACAGGGGCACTGAATCATTTAATATGCAGCACACACACCCACACACCAAAAAACACTTTCACTACAGCAGGGCAGCAATGTTTTCTGTTCCTCAGATGGTTGATTTTACTGCCACACACTCAGAGCAGAGGCTGTTTCATAACCCCTTTCATTTCATCATGGGGGTGTGTGTGCGCGAGCATGTGCGTGTGTGTGTGTGGCACAAAGCCTTTGACTTTCTCCAGCTGCCTCACACAGGGCTGTGAGTGTGTGTGTGTGTGTGTGTGTGTTATCAGTGCTGAAGTGGAGCTGAAGGCGAACCTGCTACTGTACTGCTCATACACCGCCCCAGCAGAGTAGCAGAGTGCTCCACAGTGATAAGGCTGCGCTCGGGCTCTCTGCGCGCTATCTGCCGAATTTAAGAGCTTCTGAAATCCTGCACCCAGCCTGAGCTCCAACAACGACTCGCTAATCGATGCTGCTGTAATCCTGCACTGCTAATGGTGCTCTTTCTGCAGTAATGGCGATACTCAGAGTTTCGAGACCAGTATCGAAACAGAAAAACCGAATCATGCCATCTCTGCTTAATGCATAAGAAGTGTATTTGAATGCTACTCCTACAACTGTGCAAAACTGTTGCAGCATAATTAAGCATGACTCACTGTGGTCAACAGCCAGTTACGTCTCACGGTCACTATAGTACTTTATCTGATGTTATTCAAAAACAAAACTTAACAGCATTTTGTAGTAAGAGTAAAGTAATCACACACATACATACAGATGTAGGTCACTGTGTCTCTTAAAAAAAAAAATACATTCCTCTGAAACTGGTCAGGTTCAGGGACTGGACTGGAAATTAGAGTCTTTGAAAGTCCTTAAGGAAGCCTGGAGAACTGTTCAAGACTACATTAAA
Source organism: Alestes dentex (assembly GCA_037576975.1). Taxonomy (NCBI): domain Eukaryota; kingdom Metazoa; phylum Chordata; class Actinopteri; order Characiformes; family Alestidae; genus Alestes; species Alestes dentex. Next base: position 5,293 of record JBBIGA010098425.1, on the reverse strand, counting down.
ATTACAAGAGAGTCTGTATCTTTGGAAGTAAGTGACTTTGTCCAAAATAGAAGTCTTCATTCAACCCATGAAGTTTAAAATTTGACATTTCTTGGTCACTGATTAGTCTCCTAAAGAACAATAATCAACCTGAATCACTGAGATTTAGATCCCCATACATGGTGTCAGCCCCTATAATGATATGACAAAAGGCTGTTGCTGTAGTTGGGGGCTTTTGGTCATGTTTCACTGGCGATGGCTGTGTTTTCTGCTTCTGAGAGAAATCTTCAGAATTCGTTTTCAAGATCAAACGAAAGCTGTGAGAGAAACTTGGTAATGTAGTCCAATAAAAGCACGGTGGATTTGTCTCGGGATCTGGCAGAGCAGACCCTCTTTCTTCAAGAGAGCCCACTTTAGATCCCACACCACTTCCTGCCCAACATCAAAGACGCCTGTTTAATTCATTTTATGACGTTGAGACTGAGAGTCCAGCAGGGACTTCTATCGACTAACTGCGACTGTGGTCAGAACGAAGGAATTCAGGGCGAGTGATAAATTACAGACAGAGCAGCAAAAGGGAAAAAAATAAATAAATACAGCACCGCTGGGGGCACTTTTTAAAAACGTTTATAGAGGAAACAGCCCTTTACATGTGAAAGTAGTTACAGGTTATAGCACTGCAGTCCAGACTATGCTGAGCCTAAATATAGTCAAACATTCAAATCTCCAAAGAAAGGAAGGAACCCCCAAACTCTGGATGGAGACTTGTTTACGTTCTGTCTCTCTGTGTTGGAGGACAGGTAAGATAGAGCAGTGACTCATGTGTTGACATGCTGGTTAGTCATTAAAAAACTCGCCCAGCAGCTTTTATGATCTACTCCCTCCTTTCTACACCTTCACTTTCACTAAATTTCACTAGATTATGTAACGTTTTATTCTAATTATACTTAAGTACAGTTTCTTAAATGTCTTTTCTGTTTTAAGGTTCCTTTTATTGATGTATTTTGTCAGTACTTTTGTCCATTTTTGTAGATGGGTCACATGACAGGAGTGTGTTAAGAGAATTTAAAACTAGATGTTGGGCTTTTGGGAAAATAAACAATGCGCTGCTTTTTCAAAATGTTATTAGAAAAAAGGTAACTGACTGATTTTGAAGAGTAATGTAACAGTATACACTGTAAGTGCTGTTTCATGGATGCACAGGTTTAATCAAAACACACAGCAGCACAGATTCACGGCATCCTTTCTAAGGACGTGTTTGGAAATAACTTGTGTCCAAACCCTCCCAGCATCCTTTCAAGCCTACAAACAGCCCTGTCTCATTTACTGGAAGCTCATTTGGAACTTGTGGGTCCAGCTTGTCCCTGCAGCTCAATGGGAGAAAGATCAGGAGACTGGGGAGGGCAACACATCATTCTCAAAACCTTTAGCTGGTTCTTGACTGAATATCATTTGTTCATCACTTGAGCTCATTATCCTGTTGAAGAATTACATTTTGTCCAGCGATACTTCTCTTTTTTCATGATTCCATACAAAGTGAATTTCAGTGCAGTAAAGCCAGTATTTCTAAAAGTTTCTTGTACTAAAATTTAAAAACAGCAGCATGACGTAAAAACAAACAATCAAAACAAAAAAAAAAACAAAAACTTCTTGCCAGTAGTGTAGGTGTCCATTTAGCACAATGCTAGCCACCAAACATGCCCTGACTGATGAAGTGCTTTTGGGGTGGGGTGAAACTATTTATATTAGATTTCTTTTAAATGAACAGTTCCTTTAAGAAGACTGCACTTGTGTCGCTCCTACAGACATCCATCCATGTCCCTGAAAGGCCGGTTTGGTCCAGAACACTGTATGATATCTCCCATGACCGAACATAGCCACTGTTTAGAGTCAATGGAAGGATTTCACTTTTGACACTTCTGGGCCTACAAAGGACCATGGGAAGATGAGGCCCAACTGTGAGGTGCCCTGCTCTTTCGCCCCCTTCAGACCCAGCAGAGGTGATGCTTTCAACAACAAAAAAAAAAAACAAAAACCCCAAAGCACGTCGGCTCAAGCCGACAAAGCTACGGGCAGGAAAATATTGACTTTGGCCGGAGGGGGGACGTGCCGGACAAGGGAGAGAGAGAAAAGGAACAAGTCCCAAACAAAAACACAAGATGTTGAGGATGCATACTACTCATGCAGGCGTGGAAAAATAAACATAGCGCCACGAGACAAAGGCGTCCCGAACCAAGCCGAGAGAGCTACCATCGCATCAGAGAGCACGGATCATGTGATGTGCTACCTGCAGGCCAAACAGAGCGCCGGAGAGGGAGGGGCGAGGGAGGTTACTATCGGTTACAGGCAGCCTGCGTACACACCCACACAGCCACACACACACACAGCCACACACAGCCACACACACACACACACACAGCCACACACACACACACAGCCACACACGAATTATATACTTTTTTCTTTAACTCTTCTTTAAACTGGTAAAAAATAATATTAAATAAGAACGGATTGAGAACCAACAGGCAGTTTTCTATAATCTAGATCTCCCTTCACGATCCAGGCAGTTCAGTGTCCTGGAACAAGGCACAATTCTGACAAGGCAGCATTTCAGAAGCACAAATGACAGCAAAGTCCTCTCCATAATGTCATTCATCAGATTACTGATGTACCGTCATAAGGCCCACTTCAAACACGTTCAAATCACAGTTTTCACACCCGCACATTAAAAAGTGTTAAACTCACAGAGCGCTGTGGCGTTATCCCGGTCACTCTGAGAGGCCATCCTCTTACTGTCCGGCTGATCTGAGGACACAGGAATCAAACAAACAGCACAGTGAAGCTCTGCCCTGATTAAAAGACAAAAATATTAAAAGACAGTCTTGTTTTGGTGCCCTTTCATTAAAGGGCAAAAGATGGAAATGTTTTTACACCACAGAGCTACTGAAATCAACAACTCATCACTGAACTTCTCCAACACTAAAACCACCTGAGTAACACTGAATCTCATCACAGTGGCTCCTGAAGTCCGTTCTTGAAGCTGACGAGCTGGAAGCGGGTAAAAAGATTTTGAAAATGGGGCGAAACTGGTGCCTGGACCACAGGATCAGAGCATCTCCTCGTACGCAGCAGTCAGAACCTACTAAAGTGGTCCGAGGCAGGACCACCAGCGACAGGGTCGTGGGTGTCCAAGGTTTGAAGGTTGCTGAAGCACAAACTGCTGAAAAAGTTCTTGCTCCTCTGACAGAAAGGTGTCAGAACACACAGAGCACCACAGTTTTGAGAGTATGGAGCTGTCAGAGAGCCCATGCTGACATTTATCAGATACTTTCAGGGCAGTGTCCCTGAAGCAGCTTGGGGTTAAGGGTCTTGCTCAGGAACCCAGTGTGCCGGGAGAACCGGACCACGGGGCGCCGGGAGAACCGGACCACGGGGCGCCGGGAGAACCGGACCACGGGGCGCCGGGAGACAACGGCCTGGTCTGATGAACCAGGTTCTCTTTTACACCAGGTGGACGGTCAGGTTTACAGGTAGAGAGAAGATGCCCCAGGACGCTCCATGTGAAGGTGAGGCGGCGGATGCAGTGCGATGCTCTGGGTGATGTTCTGCTGGGTCCTGCGTTCATGCAGACGTTCTTCTGAGACCTGAACCTCACTGCAGACCAGCTTCACTCCTTCATGGAGACGCTGTTCCCCAACAACTGTCCCTCTTACAGCGGCACTGTCAACACTAAACACTGTTCAGGAGGCGTGTGAGGAACATCAAGAGTTCAAGGTGCCTCCAGACTCCCCAGATCTCAATCCGACCAAGCTCCTGAGAGACCTGCAGGATGAACTAGTCTGATCCATGGAGGCCCGGACTCACAGGATCTGCTTTAGCGTGTTGGTGCAGAAGCCACAGCACCTTCAGAGATCTTGTGGAGGAGTCAGAGCAGTTTTATCACAAGGGGGACCTACACATTATTAGGAAGGTGGTTTTAAAGTTGCGGCCGATCAGTGTGTAACATTACCTGTGTGCAACCTTCAAGATTATTTTTCACATGCAGTTACACAAAGTACAACACGCAGTGAAAAGTAACCTGAAACGCTCCAACTGTACAAACATTATACAAATAAGCACAATTTTAAATTAAACAAATCTGAACATTTCTAAAACAAAAATACATGAGTACAAGTAAAAATAAGTATTCAAGTACGTACGATTTTAAATTTAGAAACACATCCGTGTGCGCTGTACAGTTTTACACACATGACTGATACGGTCAGGAACAGAACAAAAGTTCCTCAAAAGTCCCCAGATCTCAATCTGATCAAGTTTCGGTAGGACCTGCTGGATTAACTAGTCTGATGCTTGAAGGTCCGACCTTGCAGGACTTGCTCTTTTGGTTCAGATACCTCAGCACCTTCAGAGGTCTTGTGGAGTCCAGACCAGGTTAGAGCTGTTTTAGTGGTGCAGGAAAGACCTTCACAATATTATCGCTGATCGGTGTAAAATAACTGAGCATCCGCACGTGCTGTATAGTTTCATTCTTGCTTGGAAGACTACATTTCCTTTTTTCTAGTGACTATACAGACACTGAACTAAATGTGTGTGTGTGTGTGTGTGTGTGTGTGTGTGTGTGTGTGTGTGTGTGTGTGTGTACCTCCGTCCTCTAGGGATCTTTTCTGTGCTGCGAACGGGTAGCTCTCTGTCCCGCCGTTATTGCTCATCGGAGGGGCGGCAACATCTCCACCGATCTTGGCTGCAATCTGCGTTGGGTTAAAATAAATAAAGAAATATAAATAAATTATTTGGTCTCTTTTTGAAGGCTCTAATAAAAAGACAAAGCTGAATCATCTGTGTGTCCTGGCAAAACAAACCAGGTTTCCAAAAAAGGAAGCCCAGAGGAGTCTGTTTTTAAGCGTGCTGACAAATAATTTAAAAATTAGTCACACAGTCTGTTTGGATTACAAAACAAAACACTGCTCCAGAGAAAAGTATTAATTGTGCCTCACAGCAGAGATAAGAACTCAAAGTGTAAAGTGTAAAAGTTATAACACTAAATGCCCACAAACACACAGTGAACTGTTAGGAAACATCAAGTAGGCCTGGAGGGCATTTTTCCTCTTATACATAAAATCATACCCTCATGCTATTCGAGTAATATTTGCAGGGAGTTTAATGAAAAAATAAATTTAAGACCGATTTAGTGTGATTAATCTTTTCTTTGCCTGATCAGAAACAAATCATATTATCTGGAGATTATTTGAGTCTGACTTGTTTCTCCTAAACCCCCCTTTAGAAGAAATAAGGAGCAAAAAAGAAAATCAGCTTA
>JBBIGA010098414.1:0-11037 GCA_037576975.1 Alestes dentex | reverse complement strand
TATATATACACACACATATACATGTGATCAGTCTCCATCTTTGTTAATCCTGGCTACACTGAGTTTACTAAATCCTGTATGAGCTCAGAAGCTCCAATGCAGTTTTACAGGTAAACTCGGCACCACAGGGGCTTCTAGACTTCAGACCTTTTCTCACTCCACGCTTGGCTTTGCTTCTTTTACTTTGACCACACATTACTTTAAGGCAGTAACATTTTATTTCAATATGGTTTAAGGTTCCTCGACCCTGCAGCCCCTGTTCACACCTACAGAGGCCAAGGTGCAACATATAGCAACATCCAACAAAGTGCATGACACAACAGAAACAATGCAATAAATACACAATCACACAATGTAACAGTATAGTGTGAACATTGCAGTATGTTGCACTGTAGGCCATGGAGACACACAAAATAATCATTATAATAATAAAACAATTAGGTTCAAGCTTACTTTATTGTCATCAGCACACGTGTACAGTACGCAGTGTGACGACAATGTTTTTCTATGGGCCACAGGAACAATACAACAAGCACACAAAACAACAGTCCAACAGTATAGTGCTGCTATATATTACTCTGTAACCCTGAGAGAAACATTGTCTCATCACACTGTGTACTGTACACAGCTGCTATTGACAAAGCAACCTTAAGCCTAGTTATTACATTACGCTTTGTTATTGTGTAATTTATATTGTGTTTCTCCATGGGCCACAGTGTGACTTTTAGCAACCCTAACAATATACTGTTGTATTGTGAATTTATTGCATGGTTTCTGTTATATCTTGCACTTTGCTGAACGCTGCTATATGTTGCATTGTAGCCCATGGAGAAACATCTCATCTCACTGTGTACTATACACAGCTGCTAATGACAATAAAGTAACCTTGAGGCTAATTATTACATTAAACTGTATCTCTCCATAGACCACAGTGCTACCTATACTACCAATCGCACTATACTGTTAGACTGTTGTATTGCGTACTAATTATATTGTTTCTGTTATATTTTGCATTTTGTTGGGTGTTGCTATTTGTTGCACTGTAGCCCGTGGAGAAACATCTCATCTCACTGTGTACTATACACAGTTGCTAATGACAAAGTAATTTCGAACATAGTTATTATATTGCGTTTCCAGCACAATTAAACTGGCCTTTTATTCCAGTTATCCATTCCACCTTAAATGTTGCGGCACAGTCTGGCGGGCTGATTTAAGGCGGGCCGGAGAGGTTCTGCAAGGGTGACCGGTGATGATAAAACTATGGATATTTATTATTTATTTATTTATTAGTATAAAACAGCCTAATTCTTCTCACCCGCGCATTCTTCAGAAGCTCCTGCACCTTCCAGTAGCGGTCAGGCCCTCGGCTCCGTATCCAGCATGACAGAGTGAGGAACACCATGATCCCTAAAGCACACGCTGAAGAACCTGCTCGACCTCGAGCTCCACTGAGGCCCAACGTGACCAGTGCGCCGCACTGCGCATGCGCAACACAATAAAAGTCCTGTGTTTGGCGAAGGTCATTTAAAATCGGTTTCACTCACCTTTTCATTCATTTATTTCGTTCTTTTTAGTTAATTTACATTTTGCGTAGTGCACGTATATTTAAATATTTATTACGTTGTATTTATTATATATTTGTTTATTTAATTTGCTTTTCATATAATTGTTAATGTTACATAAGTATGTCTCATGCTGCTTCATGGTGCGAATTGTGTAATTGTTCTATTATGCAGATAAACAAACTGGCAGGACAAGCTTTGCCTATCTATATATCTATCTATTTTTATTGATATATTTGTATATTTAATTAGGTGTACTTTCTGTACGAAATGTAAAATTTAAAACATTTTTAAATTAAATGTATTTAAATTAAATTAAATATGTTTACAGGTTCTTACTTGAACGGGACACATAAAGTAAATGTAACCTTTTAAAAGAAAATAGAAAATAGAGTAAACAAACAAACTTAAATAATCCAATAATTTTAAGGCATCAGAAACATTCAACATCTCCGCACTGCTTTCATTCTCATAAATTTGAGAGATTTATGTCGTCATGCATTTACATTTATGAATAAAAAATCTTAAAATAAATGGAGAATTTCACTGCACGATGACTCTTTTGATAGAAAATAAAATTTTATGTGTTCATTTGTTTGTCCAAACTACCCTTGACCTGTTTGTTGACATTATTATGGGCTGTGGGAGCGCGGTGCATGCTGGTCGGTCCGCAGTGACAGTGATGGCGGCGCTGTGTGTGGTTTCTGCTCGTCGGAGCTGCGCGACTCTCCGCTCCTCCAGTGGCCTGCTGGTGAGACACACACTCCCAAAAAACATCCAACACATACCATGGTCCGGAGACCGGTTCGGGAGAAAAACAAGTCTGAAACAAACCGGCGGCTAGGCTCTTTTCTGTCTGTCATTGCGTTACTTAAGCTGGTATCTTAGCTTAGCTTACTCAGGTCACTCAGTAAACCAAAACAAGAGATTAAGGGGAGACGCAGATTTACTAAATCCGGGCTTTTATGTGAAATTCCAGCTCCTTGGATGTCTCGGGTGAATCTTTTAATGGGTTTTAACTGTTTTTTTTTAACCCAGAAAGCGAAGGCCAGAACTCTGACCTTTAGCCGCCCAGTCCTTCAGAGAAGCAAAAGTGAAATAAAGAGCATAAAACATCTACAAAACATCTAGAAGCATTTAAAAGCTTCTTGTCCTTCAGTGAGAGCTCGACCACCTGACTAACTCTCTGTAGGATTGTGTGAATGTAGTGTTTGAGGTTGTTGGGGCGCTGTGTTATGAAAGCTGTTGTGATGTAACCTATTACAGCTGCGCTATACGGACAGAAGATGGGTTCTGCGGTTTTGCTGCTACAGATTGTGATTGTGGTGTCTTTCATGATATTAAAGGGCGCATATGATCACTCTTCTGGAATTATAAAGATATAAAGTCGGTAAATATTGTACCAAATGGTATGTTTACTCCCCCTGTCCATACAGTCCATATATTGAAAATACGCGACAAAAACAGCCCATTTTCGAACATTTTTTGTGAGGTTGTAGAAATGCGTGTATATATATCTCGTTTTTCTGGCTACAGCAATTTAACTCCGACAATTCCTGCACCAATTTGCCAACACCTTTAATAAAATTAAGCTTTTGTTGGATTACACGTAGACCTTGATTCATTAGAACACCTAGTAACTCACCTGAACCTGTGATTGGTCAGCCTATCAGAAACACTGATATCAGTGTTGTAGAGACAAATATTGCAATAACAATTAACAGATATGTTATGCAGCCCTGTATCCTCTAGTATCCTCCAAGCTCGTTAGTGATTTAATATTACAGGCCCATCATCCGCTATAGTTGTCTGTCTCAGATGGATCAGATCAAGCAGGGTTTTGTCTTTTTGAGTTCCACAGGCCTGGTCAAACTGACGTTTGGGACCCCTGATCTACAAGCTGTGCAGTGAAAGAGTGCAGACAGAACTACACCAAGTGCAAAAAGACTGGCAACATTAATACCTTAACATTCAACTAAATACACTCCACTCCACTCGCAGCAAAAAGGCTTAATGCTTTATTTCTTGTTGCCTTTTGCAAAATACAACAGCAATGTTTCTCCTGTCTGGTGGAAATGGTGAGATTTGTTGGGGATGGTAGTTGGGTGATGTTGATTTATCGGGCGTGTGTGGGTGGGGTTGTCAACTGATTTTTCTTTATCTTTTCTTTTTTTATCTTCAATATATTTGAGCCACAATACAATTACTGTGATTCTTCAACTTCACAGACTTGTGCCCTCTTGTGGACTACAAAATTATTTTAGAAGTTTGATTTTAGATTATTGATACTTTGTCAGTGTGTTGATATAATAACTTGATACAACACTATTGATTTTTTTGCCTCCCACCTCTATTATCCATTCCTGGTTTAAGTGTACAGTGTGTCAGGTGGTGTGATGTTAAAGCAGAGTAGAGTCACAGTACTAGCTTTATTTTCATGCAACTTCTTGCAACTGCTTGGTTTCTTGGGAGGGGAGTTTGAGAAACATCAATTATTTTTAACAGAGAGAAAGTCTTTGTTTACTTTTTTTCTGACCAATAACGACCTCGGATGTCTGTTGCCATCACATCATTTCCAATATTGGCAATAATCATTGTTTGGATTGGTCATACAGTCTTAATCTGCCTCCATTATGCCAGTCTCAGCCCAGTGTAAATACAGACTTCCTAACTAATGACGTTATGTTGTTTTCTCTCGTTTGTGACATTTTAAAGTTCTCTGAAGTTCTTGCTGTTAATCCGGAGGGCAGCCCTGTTTTCTTTCCTCTTTCCCTCCACACACCAGGCCCAATTGTGTTTTGGACAGAACTGGTTTTGTTGTTGCCTGTTGTGCCTCAGATGTTCCTGCTTTATTTACTGTTGTTTATTTCTCCTTTTCTCTCGCAGGCCCTGCGGTTCGTGCAGAGCGCTGCAGCTGCGGCTCCAGCCGTTCAGCCGCGGATTAAGAAGTTCCAGATTTACCGATGGGACCCAGATACACCCGGAGACAAACCCCGCATGCAGACCTATGAGATTGACCTAAACACGTGAGTCTCAGCATTCAAGATCGGACGCTGTGGGCAGGACGAGTGTGCTGACCCAATTAAAGCGATAGTTCAGCCAAAAACTGAATGATTAAAGTAATTATATTAAATGATTAGGCAACAGTTCAGACAGACCTCAAATGTACTCTTCCCCTCACCCTGAGGGCTGATCCTTGACTAAGATTGGATCAGCCAGTAGTATTTAAAAAAAAAAATACAATTTATCTACTTTGGATGCTGGTGAAAGTGCAGATTCTACTATTAATATGAAGTAATTATTAACTGCTGGCACTTCCAGGAACTCTTACTGTCTCACTTCTCCTTCGGTCTTCATGTGATTGGCTGAGTTTTCTTTCTCTAACTTATTTCTTCCTTCTTCTTTTTCGGGATCCTTCTGCAGTTTGTGGCCAGGCAGCTGTTTTTTTATTGGTCGCTGTTTTCGTTTGTGTAAATATTTGAGAGCTTGATTTATTGATTGATTTGATTGCCCACATTTCTGTATAGAAATGGTTTGGAGATCTCACTTCAGAGGCCGCGTTTCCCCATATTACCTTCATAAATGTACTTGGAAAAATTATAGACCATGTCCACAAAGAAGTAATTAAAGTTGAGTAGCTTTCGTGGGGCCCTTGTGTTTAAGCACTCTTTTGTTGCATAAAACCGCAGTTAATCTCTCTCATAACTATAGAAATGTATAATTCATAGTGGATACGGAATCATTCATAGTGGATACAGAATCATTCATAGTGGATACTGAATCATTTATAGTAGATACTGAGTAATTTAAAATCGATATTGAATCATTTATATTAGATATTGAGTAATTCAAAGCAATTGTTTAATTTAGGTAATTCATATATAGTAAATAGTGAATACTGAGTAGTTCATAGTGGATACTTAATCATTTATAGTAAATACTGAATAATTCATTGTGGATACTGAATCATGTATAGTAGATATTGATCTATGTGTAGTAGATTCTAAATAATTAATAGCAGATATTGACTTATTCACAGCGGACACAGAAATGATTGTGAATACTGTATAATTCATAACAGATATTCACTTATTTGTAGCGGACACTGAATAAATGATGGTAGGTATTTAGTAATTCATTGCAGATTTTGACTCATTCAAAGCAGACAGTGAGTAAATAATAGTGGATACTGAATTATTCTTAGTGGATACTGAACAGTGTGCTTCCTCTGTGTCCACAGGTGTGGGCCAATGGTTCTGGATGCTCTTATTAAAATCAAGAATGAGATCGACTCCACCCTCACCTTCAGACGCTCCTGCAGAGAAGGTCAGTCTGTTAGAGAGATGTGTTGTTAGCATTAATAATGATACTAATAATAAACTACAAATATTTATAAGGTAAAGGTCATAAATTTAAAAAGGGAAATTGCAGTAATTGTGAGTGTTGTATTGATGGTTGTGATGCTTGTTTGCATGTTCAGGTATCTGTGGTTCATGTGCGATGAACATCAATGGTGGGAACACACTTGCCTGCCTAAACAAAATCGACTCCAACCTCAACAAAGTGACCAAGATTTACCCCCTCCCACACATGTACGTGGTGAAGGACCTGGTACCGGTGAGTATCAGCCACCATCTTCACTATGGACACCTAAATCCAGAAATATCAGTCATGAAATATGAATCCCTTTCCACAAGAAAATGTGGAAAAAGTTCACATTAATGTTCGCATTAGCTCATTTTCCAACTAAAAGCGGCAAACTAGACTGGGTAGCATCTTGCTGGCTGACTAACGGTGTAAAACACGAGACTTCACGTGTTTGCTTTCCTAACTGACCTGAGCTTTAGTATCTTCAAGGCTGTGTATGAGCTGCCGGCTCTTTAAGTTAGTGGTGCAGCTGCTTTTTCCTCCATGTATGGTTCCTCCTGCCTGCCATAGTTGACAGAATGAGCTGATGTCACAATGCTCAGTTAGAGCCAAATTGCCCACTGAATTCCAAATTCTTAACAGTCAGTAATAATGCTCTGATCATTCGATCAAAACGTTTTATACAAATGCATGTGTGTAAAGATGTAACGTACGTGACGGGGACAGAACTGTAATAATAAAAATAATAATAAAACTTAAGTAGAACAGTAGGGTGATTGATGACACAGTTGCACTAAATATGAATGTGTGAATTATCAATTGCACATGGCTAGTATTACAAGAAGAAAACACACTCTCCCCACTAGGACATGAGCAACTTCTACGCTCAGTACAAGTCCATCGAGCCCTACCTGAAGAAGAAGGACGAGAGTAAGCAGGGGAAGGAGCAGTATCTGCAGACCGTAGAGGACCGACAGAAACTGGTATGTTACTAAAGCACCGCAGCCTCCAGCATGAGCACTGTATTCAAAACTGAAGTGCTACAGTTCTGTTGTGTGTGTGTGTGTTAGGATGGCCTGTACGAGTGTATCCTCTGTGCGTGCTGCAGTACCAGCTGTCCAAGCTACTGGTGGAATGGAGACAAATATTTGGGACCTGCCGTGCTCATGCAGGTGAGAGAGAGAGAAAGAGAGAGAGAGAGAGACACGTTTTATCATGGAAGGCCCGGTTATGGGTTGGGTCTTCAACTTGGGGGTATGGGTACAGATTGGGTTGGGTCTTCTTGCCCTGGGTAAACGTTGGGGTCATGGGTACGGGGAAAAGATCGGGATGGGTCAAGTCAGGTCGTGTCGTTACTTTATTTTCATACTAATGGAGGTCTAATCCACATAAATGTGTGTCTCTCTCCAGGCGTACCGGTGGATGATAGACTCTCGTGATGATTTCACAGAAGAGAGACTGGCAAAGCTGCAGGATCCATTCTCTCTGTACCGCTGTCACACCATCATGAACTGCACCAGAACCTGCCCAAAGGTACCCCAGCCTAGAACCTGTTCTTTTAGAGCCAGCTCACTCCACTGACCGTTTAATCAAGTTATAATGTTTTGACTACATAAATAGTTATAGCAGATATTTAGAATGTGAATAGGAAAATCTTGTCATTTTAAAGTGTAGATAATTTAATTAGATAATTAAAATTTTGATTCCTAAATTTTAGAACTGAAATTGGAAACAGGTGTTAGAAATTTGATTTAATTAAACTCAAATGCTTATTTAAAAAAAGTAAACAGAAAAAAATAATTAAAAAGCAAAAAAAAATATGTAAAACATGTTTTAAGTGTGGAACAGAAGTGATTGAATGTTTTATTTTCTCTGAAGGGTCTGAACCCGGGCAAGGCCATAGCTGAGATAAAAAAGATGATGGCCACATACAAGGAGAAGAAAGTGGCCACTGCGTGAGCTGCGGTCCACCTTTAACCCTCTAACAGCTGCAGCAGTCCATAGTAACAGCTTCAGCAATTCTGAGGACATAATTCAGGAGGAGTTTGACCAGCTACCTGACCATGAGCTCCATTAGACACACACACACCCTGCACACCCTCATACCACTCCATAAAGCAGCAGACTGACCTTTGTGTGTGTATTTGTGTGCGCATGTGTATAAGAGCATCTGTATGTGTACATACAGTATATAAAGACTTTAATTTAATTAATCCTACATTCTTTCCGTGTTGTCTGTTTTCTGGCCTACAGAGAAACAATCCATGTATATACACATGTGTTCGTGTGTTCGTGTGTGTGTGTGTGTGGTAGTTAATACAGGTGTGATGCGGTCAGTGACAGCTGAAGGACGTTATTTTTAAGTTGTAACTATAGAAGACCTTCTTTTCTGTGTAATAAACACATGCATGACATCTACACTTCTGCAGTTTATTCATTTTATAGTCTGTGTGGTATTTTTGATCCAAAAGTCGCTCTCTCTCTCTCTCTTTCTCTCTCTCTCTCTCACACACACACACACACATACAAAACAATATGTTGATTAATTTGATTGCTGATTATTTACTTGGCAGGCAGCAGAGGCTGTGTGTGTGTGTGTGTGTGTGTGTGGATGGGAGTGTGTGTGTGTGTGTGTGGGGTGTGTGTGTGTGTGTGAATTTGTAAATATTTTCTAGAGATTGTGAGTGTGCTCATATATATGAATGTGTGTGCGTGTGTGTGTGTGTGTGTGTGTGTGTGTGTAAAACAGACTTAATTCCCCAGCTGCCTTTGCTGGCCTACTGCCCTCTTCTCCTCATCACCTTCATTTTTCACTAACTTCTCTCTCTCTCTCTCTGTTCCCTGCATGCCGTCACTGTGGCGACGGGCACCATTATTCATCTCCCAAATTATTTAGCAGAATGATAATTGTTCCAGTCTTTTACGATGAAGAAAAACATACCAGCCTACCCCCACCTTTCTTCCTCTCTCTTTCTTTCCTTCTCTCTCTCTGTCATGTTTCTTTCTCTCTGTTTCTTCTCTCTCTCCTACTCTTTCTGTTATACTTCCTCTCTCTTTCTGTGTTAGATTGTGTGTGTGTGCGTGTGTGTGGAGCTATTTTGTCCGCGCACTGTCATCCCAATAGTAAGTTCCCACACTTCTAAAATATTTCTGCACACACACACACACTCACACGCACACATGCGTGCACACACACACACACAGACTTTTTTATTTGCAGAATGAATGTATATGTTTGTGAGTGCATCCGGGGGGGAGTGTGTGCTTCACCTGTAAGGCTGTTCTCCTGTGTGTGTTCGGAGGTGGCGTGTGAGGTTGGCTGAGCGTGGGAATATTTTGCCGCAGTATCTGTAAAGGAAGGAAACTCCTCTTCAGTCACAAATAGCCAGACATAACACACACACACACACACTACGGTATTCTCACACATCTCACACATGCCTTATGCTCACAAAACAGCAAAAACATTGATGTATAGAAACCATAAAACAATTAAATGTTGAAAACTTATAGAAACCATACAACAAATGAACTACTAATCTTAAAGACAAACTCCAACTCGTTTAACCATATGTCTATATTACGCCAGTATCACACAGACAATTGTCTCAGAAAACAATCTTGACAAAAAAAACTGTACTCAAAATACATTTATAGATAGAATATAATGAGAACTTCCTACAGCAGATGCCCTCTGGCTTCAATTATATTATTGTTTCAAGTCAGCAGGCTGGTGTTTCTTTTAAGTACATGTAGCTATATATGCAGTAGATCAGGTTGAAAAAAGAAAAAAAAAACACTTTATGGGTTATTATCAGCAACTATCAAGAATTATTTAGTAACTTACTTTAAAACTAACTTTAAATGTATCGTTCCATTAAGGACATTGTATATGTGTGTATGTGGGCTTGTCTGCACTCTCAGTTTCTATAATGGGACAGTAAATTTAAAGTTAGATTTAAATTCATATGTAAGCGGCACAGTTCTGAGAGCAAGGAAGTGTAAGACCACATCTTAACTCTGAACGATGCGACCGCAACCTGTGCAGTAAGACATTTTTGAGCTCACATTTTTTCAAGATGACAGTTACATCAAGGACATTTGGATTCAATCAGTTCTCTCTGATCTGATCTGTCCGCACATGCCCAATACATTTTGGGGGATTTTTACCCAGTTTCCAGTTTATTTTCTCTCCAATTATTTTGTCCAATTTCCATCCATTACATTCATCTCTGCCTCTGAGGTTGTTACTTGAGTACTCAACCTGTGAACTGTGAGGACCAAGGACAAAGTAATGACAGCATGAATAGCTAGTAATTCTATATAATTATTATCTCTTCTTATAATTATTATCAGTTATTATCTACCTAATTATTATTATTATCATATAATTATTTTCAAATGACTAAGCTTTTACTTACGTTTACTTATATGTATAATTTCTATAATGAGATGTTGGAAATGGTCATTTGGGGTCTGCTTCTGGCATATAAAAGCCTAGTGGACCTATAAGATATGGGCCTGTTCATATAATTAAATACAATAATGAGTAAAATCTAAAAGAGTTTAACATTTTTTTAAATGTAATTTTATAGCTACTCTGACAAGTGGTTAAAAATGACATTATGAGAAGATTCTTTATACATTTGAAAGATTCTTCTCACTACCGTTCCTTCACACACAGAGACATACACACACACACACACACACACACACACACACACACGCGCACAAACACACACACAAACACACACACACACACACACACACACTTACCTGCAGGTGTAACGCTCCTTGCCCTTACGCAGCAGGTTCTCAGGCAGTGTGGTAGGTGGAGCTCGGAAATCGAACATAGAGGGAACAGAACGCATGATGTCGCCAGCATCTGACTTCAGCGATCCAAAAGATTCCAGCTTTTCTGCCATGTTCTCTATTGCTGACATCTGAGAGAGAGAGAGAGAGAGATAGAGAGAGAGAGAGAGAGAGAGAGAGAGAGAGAGAGAGAGAGAAAGAGAGAGAGAAAGAGAAAGAGAAAGAGAGAGAGAGAGAGAGAGAGAGAGAGAAAGAGAAAGAGAGAGAGAGAGAAAGAGAAAGAGAGAGAGAGAGA
>JBBIGA010098344.1:0-11039 GCA_037576975.1 Alestes dentex | reverse complement strand
GAGAGAGAGAGAGAGAGAGAGAGAGAGAGAGAGAGAGAGAGAGAGAGAGAGAGAGAGAGAGAGAGAGAGAAAGAATAAATGAAATGCATATCTATATGGTCATCAACTGACATTATCTTTGCATTGCAAACAAGTAGTCACGTTTCATGTTCTCTACACTGAGGAAATGGCCCTGAACTTCAAAAGCCATTAAAAGTCCTGTCTGAGAATGTAACAACTGCCCATCTCAGTGTCTTTTAGTAGGCTTTTACTGCACCCACTGAGGATCATATAGCTACACCCAAACTTACAGCTAGACTCAGGCCAGTTTTGGTACTTCTCTACCAGTTCCATCTAAGAACATACCAGAATTGAAGCTATCCAAGAGATATTTTAGACAGTTGCAAAACAAAAGTACCACTGTGTCACGGCTGGTTCTGGGGAGCCCAGTCTCACGAGTTTTCGCGCAGCCATCACAAAATACAATGCAATCAAAATACGTGCTGCGATCACGGCTTATTTTCGTTCTAGGACAATGCTTCACTTTTTCGTGCTAGCACAACACTTCACTCTCCTATGTATTTTAATGTACACTGTATAAAACTGCCAGTATCTGTGCTAACTGGTGACTGAGGGACAGTAGGAGAGAAATAATGAGTTGATTCCTTATCGTTTTTATTTGCAAAGCGGTGAAAACAGGTTGAAATGCCATGAGACAAGGAAAGTCCCTAACCCTCACCCTAACCCTAACCTTAACCCTAACCTTTACCCTAAACCTAACTGTAACAGTCACCAGTAAGGGCAGATACTGGCGGTGTTACGCAATGCGCATTAAAATACATAGTGTAGTGAAGCGTTGTCCTAGCACGAAAAAGTGAAGCATTGTCCTAGTACGAAAAAAATCCCTAAATCGTGATCGCAGCACATATATTGATTGAATTGTATTTTGTGATGGCTGCATGAAAACTCGTGAGATCAGGTTGTTCTGGGAGGCCATGCCCACAGACGTCTCACTCCCCGGAGTACTGAGCCTGGGAACTGTTTTCCCTCCCCTGCGGGCTCTTTCGTTATGGTAGCTCCCTCATCAGCCTCACCTGTCTCTCATGTCTCTTCCTTATTTAAGACCAGTTTGACCCGGAAGCACCATCCATCCTCCATCATACCCACCGGCTGGTCTTGTTTGTCTCTGTCTTTGGTTCTTCATGTTTCAGCAGTGATCCTGCTTTAAACGAATGCAAAGCTCTGTATCCTGATGCTCACCAACAATCCACAGTGGAATATTCTCCTCACGCATTGGATTGGACATGTTGACTTTGGGAGGAGAGACAGATGCTTTCAGTTGTCAGTGACTCTGCCTTAGAACCTGTGTTATTTGTAGAATCAGCATAAGATAAACTATTAAATCATAGCTCCTGCAAGTGCAAGAGCACACTTGGTCTACTCACACGAGGCGATTCGTACAATTCCCAAGCACGTTTGACACCAAAGTCCAGTTCGTTTGGCCTTTGGTTGCTCCGTACTGAGTCCGAGTCTGAACTGTGCCCAGGCCTACCACTTCAAGCCACGGCTCAGTTGAACTAGGGCATGGTGTGTACCTGGAGCAACTGTCCTATTTAACAAACTTGGTGCCAAACTTGGTGCAGGGGAGGGGAGGAGCCACAATCACACTCAGGCACAGTACAAGGCGACCGCGTCTAGTGCGAGTATGCTCTTATTAGCAATGGCACTACTGAAGCGCATCTCGTTTTGAATATAATATGACTCATATAGGCACAGGGATGTATATGCATCATAAAAAAATATATGCAGCATAAAAGTCTATGTGGCTGAGAAGGCAATTTATTACTGGACTGCAATCTCACGGGCTTGTGAGCAGACTGCTTTTATCATTACCTAGCTAAGTAAAGGGGCTGTTTCTCCTAGCTAGATAGCTAAATACATAAAGGTGATTGATTTAGTTGGTCAGTCATCTGTAAACCTTCAGCTGAGCATTTAATGAACTAGTTAACATACAAGTAGCGTTAGTCATGCTTAATTCTGTCTTTTTGACAGTAGGGTAAGAACATTTCCATTCAAATGGCTCACAGTTTTTAAATGAATGTCCAAAGAGTCAGTAAAAGAAAATGCAAACTAATCAGCGTTTCCATCAACTACTCTCATTCCTGAAAGTGTCATCAGATGCATGTGCCGTGGTATAGCTCACCATGCACAATGCTCCTTTAGCAGTTGAAATCAACTTCTGTGAATGGCTGTGGCAAAAACACATCAGAGATAACAAGTAGAGTGTGCAATGGCCACTTAAAGAAGGCTGAAGATGCTGCCCCACTTTGCTGTCACTACTGCAGCCCTGCAAATGACACAGCAACAGCTACTGACATGTTTGCTACAATCATATGGGGCAGTAACACATGACATTTTCACTTTTACAATATTATTGCAATTATTTTTTTAAATCGCTGAATTTTCCATCTAGAGAAGAGCTGAACAGAAAATTCTAGTAAACTGGGTGTTTGGGGGAGTGGCACATCAGTGTGTCAGAGTGGGGTCCCTTGACCATGTGTCCTCGACCGGTTCGGCTGCTTTCAACTGCCCAGATGCTCCTCCCCTACTTAAGGGCAACTGCTGTTCAAAAGCTCTGACTGAGATTATTGTTCCTGTAGCTGTGGACTAAAGACTCCAACAAAAACTACCTCTACTGACTCTTAACGGTACACTGTTAGACATAGATGGCCACTCGGTTCTGCTTTGATTAAGTCTGTACATAAAGGCCTTCTATTGTTAGTTTTCTCCAAAGAGACATCTCTTTCTCACACTTTAGAGTCTTGGTTCCATCCAAGGTTTCTTACTGCTTAAGGTGTTTTTCCTCTCCACTGTCGGCTCACTGTTTGCTCATTAGGGGCTCAGACCAGGATTCCGTAAAGCTGCTTTGTGACAACACTGAGTGTAAAAGCCGTATATCAATAAAACTAGACCAAATAGAATTGAATCCTATATTGTCACTGGATGAACAGCACAGGCCACTGGGAAATCTACCATATAGGAGCAGTGGTCAGTTTATCCCTCTGTAGACTTATGCTAACACTTTTGGGAAACAAAGAAACTCTATAAAAGAAATTACTGTAAATGATTCAGAGGTCAGTTGTTGCATGGTATTTAAGTGACGTCTATGCAGATCCACTACAGCAGCATTCAAATCTGGACCTTAAATACACTTTCTGGCCCTAGTCTGGTCTTTATACTCACTCATAATTAAATGAACTGCTGACGTACCTGATTTCCCACTATTACCCTCCTTTTACTTGCTTGTGATCCAAAGGACTAGAGGGTCTATATTTGAAAACCTTTTCATCATGGTCTCTTCGGTCAGTTTGGTCTCCGGGGTTCACCCCCGAAAACATTCATTAAAAGCAACGACTTCTCCCAGCTAAAACTTCTCACTGAATGGAATTTTTGCCAACATTCTGTACAGCTTGCCCAGCCCAGCAACAGATGCTAAATGAGGATTGCTTGGGTTGCAAGGAGTGTGAAGACTAATTTACTTTTTCACTCCATTATCTTTTTTTCTTCAGCCTTTCTATTTGTCTGACGTTCAGCCAAGAGAAAGATAACTGCCACACCTGGCTTCTGGCTTGACTCATGCTAATGTTTCATGTGGAGTGGCTATAGATATTTCAAATTTTATGGCACTGAAAGCTCTGCATTCTTTTTCTTTTGGTTCATGTTGTACAACACTGAAGGCTCCTGTAGTGATGATTGTTCAGCTGAAATAGAAGTGTTTGAATATGTTTTCTCTCTCTTTTTCATCCATAATTTCATTATGAATTTGCTGGTGCTCACAGCTTAATCAAATCATAAATGTGATTTGATTTTAAATAGTCACGGAAGGACAGTGTATTTTTGCCCAGCTTGCCAGTTTTCATGCCCACGGCCTAATTGTGAATGTGTGCCCAGGTGAAACGAGGCTACTTCAGTGAGAGCTTCTCTCTCTCTCTCTCTTTCTCTCTCTCTCTCTCTCTCTCTCTCTCTCTCTCTCACAGCTCTTCAAAGGAGGAAAAATCTATATGAGTCAGAGAGCGGTGCAGCATAGCCGGAGCCGTAGTTGATATCACAGTAATGTATCATCATTACCTGCTAGGCCAGAAAACTAAGCTATGCTGTAGTGAATTACATTTTCCTCATAAGTAAAGCTTACTATTTTTTTCTTATCAATAATTTGGAAAAAGGACCTGTCAGCACACACACACACACACACACAAACACCAAAGAGAAATTCTAAATGTAAAATGTACATTCAAGCACATAGGGTTGTTTAAGTATGTTTTAAGCATTGTTTTAGTGTGTCTGCCTGTCTGTCTGTCTGTCTCTCTATCTAGCAATGGGGTGTGGAGTGGTGGATTCCAGCAGCTCTGCAGGGGTCTATTCTGCCCTAGGGCCACGTCAGCACTCTAACTGCGGCAGCAGGCGCTGTGAAATGGCATTCTGTCCATAATGAGGAGACACACAGAGTCCAAGACTGCAGCGGGCCCAGTGCTAAGAATCCCAGCTATCGGTGATTATTGTTCAGTAGCACTGCAGCAGGATCTCAACCTTCAAACGGACCTGCAGAAAATATGAATGTGAAAGTTACATTGGAGCGCATAGGGCTGTAATAATTTTGTGAATTTTGTCTGTCTGTATGTCTGTCCATGTATCTGTCTATGTATCTTTATAGATAGCAGTGAGGTGGGACGGCAGTCGGGTGGATTCCAACAGCTCTGTAGGGGTCCATTCTTCCCCAGGGTCACGTTGACTCTCTGAGGTGCTGCGAAACAACATTCTGTCAGTAATGAGGAGACACACTGAGTCCAAGGCTGCAGTGGACCCAGCGCTAAGAATCCAAGCTATGGGTTATTATTGTTCAGTACTACTGCGGCTGGAGCTCAACCTTCAAACACGCTGCAGAAAACAAACCAGCAAACAGTTCAGTGAATACCTCCCCACTATGAAACCTAACCCCTTCCTTTAACCCCTTTCCCATACAGGAAATTAAGAAAAATTAAGGGAAGAAGTGCACAGATTAAGGCTGATTGAGGGGTAAAACTAGTGAATTTTTCCATACCTTTTCAAATTCACCCCTTAAATGCTAGAACTTCCTGAATTAACGCCTTAAATTTAAGATTAAGGGGTTTCACACTCATGCCTTAAATCTAATTTTAAGATTTCACAAATTAACAGCCTCTTAATTCAAATGAAGGGGTTTGGTTTTCAGGGCCAAATTAAGGTAGTGTTAAGCACATTTTAAGTACATTGTGTTTCATAGTGCACTGCACTGCATCTCAGGCATTTGACCAAGAATGAGCAATATTTCAATATGACATAACAATCAAGATAAATTACATTACACATTTATGAGCATCATCAGTTTTTAAAGAGACTGTCAATTCATTTCCTTAGTCACTTTTTGCTCTATGCTGTGTCAGTTTACTGTTGACTGTCCAAATAAAGAACAAAGTTGGTTAACTGTTAACTGAAACGTTGTCACTTTTCTGTTTCCTCTGTTGGACTTGACTTGAAGCTTTGTTAGAAGAAGATGTCAAGTTTTATCTTGTGGTAATCACAATAATATTAATAAAATCATTAAAAAATACCTTTATAATCAAAATTACACCAACCAGCATCTCTTTAGAGCCAAAGGGCCTACCAGTGAGTGAATTAGCTAGTTAGAATTACAGAAATTTGAATGTCTTATAAAATATTGCTTCCAATTTTATTTCATTTTATTTCCCTTTTCCTTTATTCTACATATAGTCAAGCTTATCAAATTCTTATGGCATCTCTGTTTGTAGTAAAGCAATATGTACTGCTTTTTCTTCCGGTACAGCACAGCCACCAAATGGTAATGTTGCTTAAGTGATAGGATGCTCATGATAGCCCTAGCCAGACAGTACAGGGGTCCTCGAGTTACGACACAGAGCCATTCCTTCGACAGAGATGTAACCCGAATTTTGGTGTAAGTCGAAACACACCCTAGCTTAAGTCACTTACCATTTTTAACACAGTCGCGTTACTGCATTGTAAAGCTAAAACATTGTATGTCGAGACTGTTGTGCAATCAAAAGCACATTTAAACACATTTAAAATATATGTTACCACAGTCATTACTGAAGCATTTTCAGTTAAGCACACTTGATTGTGTAGTATTTGACTGTACATATATGTAAAGACATGCAAAGTTCAAATTCTTAACACTTGCCTTCAAGGCCAAGAACAGACTTGTGTAGTTACTTATTGTGCTCAAAAAGTATATTTTAAAGAAATGTCTGTTAAGTGATACTTTAGCATTGTACAAGAAAAAGCACTTGAATAAATGTATTTCTTAACACACTAAAGCATTCTTCCACAAAAAATACATTCTATTGTTGTATAAGCTAACAGAAGGGTTGTAGAATTTGTGTCTTAACTGTTATTTAATTAAAGTCAAGTTTAGAACAGATAAGGACATTTTAGAGTTCCAAGTGGTGCAACTGTATGACTGGCACTGCCTATCCACCGCACAGATTAGTAGCATCAGGTGATAGGGAGAGTCCTAACTAGTGAGATGAATTAGCAATGGCTAATGTTTGGCTATGGATAAATATGTTGTATTATTTGGATTATACACCTCCAGAAAAAAGACCACTGCAAAAATGTTCAGTTTCTCAGGTTTTATCTTTTATAGATGCAAGTATTGAACTGAACAGCTTTGCCTTAGTTTTTGAGAACAGCTGACAGCATTTCTCCTCATTTCCAAATAAAACTATTGTTCTTTAAAGCATAATCTTAAAGGAAAGGATAATACATCAAAATAAGAGAAATGATGCAGTGTTTACAGAACACTGTAGGTGCAGCATAACTTATTCGGTTGGACTGAGGTGTTCTGAAGTGTACCATACATGTGACATGTGTACACTGAGTAGTACAACTTATAATGTATTCTAAGTACAGTAGCAGTTACTTAATCCACTTGCAGTTCAGAGGCATTTAAGGATTTAAAATCATTGAATGCATTTGAAATCTAGCTAATCACAGTTTTACAATACTTTAATTACACTTAAATGGTCAGAACTTGATCCACAATAATACTGTAATATATTAATAATTCTGTAATATTTAAAGTAATACAAATGTATAAATTGTATGTATAATATGTACTTTCAATGTATTCATATATATGCATTTTTCAGCTCACTTACATACACTTCCAAATGATATTTGCCTAAGGCTTCACACCATCATTAGGAGTGTGAAAGCCAGAGAATTTAAGAGTGCATAACTAGTGGTGTTTAACTGTACATAGAGCACAATGTGAAAAATTGCACGGACTGTCCTGTAAGTTGCAGAAAAACACTTTGTGCTGTGAAAATGTTATGTTTCTGCCACAGTGCCCAACGTGAGCAACCACAAGCAAAAACTCGGAGAACAGGAACGCTCTGTTACTCACTTTACGCAAGAGCTCATGGCTTAATGACTCATAACTTGGGTGCTAAGTGCTTAGGAGGTGGACAGCACTGGACCACCCACACTCAACCTATCATGTCCAGCAGCAGTATGTGTGTGTGTGTGTGTGTGTGTGTGTGGGTGAGAGAACTCTACATATGGCCACACTCAAACTGTTTCAGCACCACAGGTGGAACTCAATTAGAGCACTTTAGAGTGCACGCGTTTCAGCCACCAACCACTGACAAAGTGGCTCATTTCGGCATAATGGAAGTAAAACAGTGACAATTACTGTCCCTCGCTCCTCAGCCTCATCATCACTACTTCTTTATCTCCTCTTAAAGAAGAGCGAGCCGAAAGCTGAATGAGGACAGATACTGTACCAGGCGAGGAGAGCATGAGTCATGAAGCCATGCTTATGTACTTGCATTATTGATTAATATTTTGTACTGCTGTTAGTAGGGGAGCGCAGGGTACAACCTAACACGGGGTAAAATGTAACCCAGCGTTAATATGCAGTTCCGTAGCTTTAACTAAACACATCCTCCCATAGCAACATCCTCTGTGAATTTCACAGCAATCACACGTATTTCCAATGCCATTAAAGTAACTTCACTTTTTGATTACCCGGTTGTGAATGAGCCACAGATATACTATACACACCAATACTATTTTTATCATGCTCTTCATGCCTATATAGCATAAAGTAATTTGCAACATTTTGAAGCATGTCTAAATAACAAGAGAAATCTTTGTCTGTATTATCCCTATAGAAATTTAAAATGTTTTATTCTATTTCACCCATGTGTTATATTCACCTATTCATCAAAAAAGAATACAGAAATGTCATATAAGCAAAATAATTGATTGTTTCTGATCACAGGGCCAACTCCCTAACCACTGGGCCACCAGTGATGATCTGATTACTGCTTGTCTGTTTTCATTAATCCTATTTACTTAGGTGCACATATTTCGGTTGGAAAGCTCGCCTAGTTTGATAAACTTCATCAAGCATAGAAGGAGCTTAGAACCAAGTCTCCACTATTATAGTGTAGCAGAGATATGTAGGTAGCTTGTATAAAAAAGAAATAAATCTTTTTATTGTAAATAAGAGTCTTGTCTTACTGTGGTCATATCAAGTATACAATTTAAAACAGCCGCCAATAAACTGTGTGAACATTTCATGCTGAGTAGCAATACATTTTTTTTTTTTTTTTGAAAATTAGGAAACTTGCTCTCCCGAGAAGTTGGGAATAGGTTAGTTTGCAATGTTCCAACAGTGGCAATATATTTTAGTCATATTTTACTCATTATATTACTGTTCTCAATATAATCATCAAACAAACAGTCACAAACAGAGCTTCTTTATGATGTGAGAGTAATAGTGTTCTATTCTATTTCATTCCATTCTATTCTATTTCTTTTTATTCTATTCTGTTCTTTTCTGTTCTGTTCTATTCTATTCTATTCTATTTCATTCTGTTCTATTCTATTTCTTTCTATTTCTATACTATTCTGTTCTTTTCTATTCAGTTCTATCCTATTCTATTCTGGCAAACCTTTACAACTTAAAGTAAAATACTGGTGCATCGTACCCCCTTTGACCTTCATCAGGTTACTGGTTCAGTTGAAGAATAAGTGTACTGAATGTGAATCTTGTCACTGTAAACATTAATCACTTCTTTACTTCATTTTAAATGCAAAGCTGTCGATTTACAATGTTTAGTTACTAGTATACTTTATTTAGAAAGATGTGACCAGCTGATGGAACCTCGGTGTTGAGCAGTCCCATTCAGGCTCTCATCTCTCTCTGCCTGGTATTTGTAGTGGCAGCCACTAGAGGGCGCTCTCTCTCTACACTGCTCACTCAGCTGCTGTTCACTTGAACAGTCAGGCTTTTTGAAGGCAGGCCATTTGCCCTTCACTTCACAATGACTTTTCTCAGCTCTTTGTGTGCCGTATAATGCAACATGAAAAATTCAGGCATGCTCTTGTTTGCTGTTTTGGCCGTCGTGCAGTCGCTTTGCTGCGGTTGGCCGCCGTGCGCTAAACAGGAACTGCACCTCGTTACGGTTCCATAAAACGGGCAAAATCTTTGCCAGCTGTTCTTGTTAAACTTCCAACGAGCTGTTCTTCTTTTCTGGCAGCAGCGGCTTCAGCTATGACCCAAACAGCATGTTACAGAACGAAAGGTTTTGTGATCTGAATGTGCACAGTGTTGCGGTGCCCCTCCTGCTGCCTGTATGAAAGACCTGCTGAATATGTATGAGCAACCCATTCCAGGATGAGCAGCACCAGCCCACCTCATGAGCACCCCACTCCAGAGGACAGCTATACATATTCATCAGCAACTACAGAGAAGAGCCAGCAGCACTTACACCTGCAAAACGCCTTACTTACCTTGTGCCACACCTAAATGGATTCCATGAAAGATATTTCTCCTTATGAGATTGGTGATAGAACAGTGTAGGATCATTCAGCTTATGCTGACACTGAAGGTTCCTGAATGGTCGCCGGCTTGAATGCATGCTTCTAGGGAAAAATGTAATACACTGGCACACCTCATTTACAAAAATGGTGTTTTAAATAACTATGCTAGCTGCAATGGGCGAAGGCAGGGTACACCCTGGACAAAACACTACTAGAAGTATGTCAAAGGTAATTATTGCCATTTTGTTTAAGTGTGAACAAGAGATTTGTTTTCTTTGGATTCTGTAAACACTGCATAATTTCTCTTATTTTTATGTATTGTCATTTCCTTTAAAATTATGCTTCAAAGAACAATATTTGTATTTGGAAATGAGGAGAAATATTGTCAGCAGTTCTTAACAACTAAGGCAAAACTGCCCAGTTCAATACTCGCACCTATAAAAGATAAAACCTGAGAAACTGAACATTTTTGCAGTGGTCTCATCACAATATGCATTTTTTCTGATGTCTGATAAGTTAGTACAGGCAAAAAAGAACCAGCAGTGACAATTTAAATAATTTATGATTTGATCATCTGATATAACTTTCTTGTGAAAGAACAACATATTTAAGTGCAATTTTAAAAAGTTACCATTAAAATGACATGCTTTTTTACCATTTATTTTTGAAGAATATATGACAACTTAATCTGAATTTAAATTGTAATGAAACTCTGTCATAAAATATAGATGCCTTAAATGCAATTTGAGTGCTTTATTTAAACAACTGAAACTGTGCTCAAATATAAGTATGTCATTTTGTAGACAAGTATTATTACCCTTAGAATATAAGGACTACTGAATTTGCGATATACTTTAGTGCAATTTAACTCTTAGTTTTTGCATCACATATCATTCAAGTAATTAAAAATTGTTATTTGTCAGTCACTCCCTCCGGGACTCCCTCGACTCTACCAAGCTGGGAGGGTTAAAGGTGCCACACGCCAGAGATGGGGACTCGAGTCTGAGACTCGGACTCGAGTCACACTTAAGGGGCAGCTGGTGGCCTAGTGGTTAGGGCGTTGGCCCTACAATCAGACGATTGGGGTTCAAATCCCACCTGCTAGTGTCATCACTGAGGTACCCTTGAGCAAGGTACCGTCCCCCCATGCTGCTCCCCGGGCGCCTCACTGGCGG
>JBBIGA010098323.1:0-11039 GCA_037576975.1 Alestes dentex | reverse complement strand
CGTAGGTCACTGTGTGTCTTAACCAACAGAAACATTCCTCTGAAACTGGTCAGGTTCAGGGACTGGACTGGAAATGAAAGTCCTTCAGGACGCCTGGAGAACTGTTCCTCAAGACCACATTAAAATACAAGAAGGTATCCCCAAGCCATCCTAAAGGGGCATTTCCCAGAACTATCCTGCGTTAAGAAACGGTTGAGATATAAACAGTCATTGAGAGAGTAATATAACATGAAACGCTTTGCTCCGTAGAAACGTACCAAGTCAGACCCGTTCACAGTGATATTGAGTGGAACCAGGCATCTGAAGTGTTAATGCCTCTAAAAGCTCCCTCACAGAAAGTCATACCATGAAATGGTTGTGAATATGCAGCATGAAGCCTGGGATACTGTTTTGACCAAGAGATATTTTTTTTATGTGTTGGAGTACATGGAGTACAGGGCATTGCATTGAGAATTAGGCACAGACATATTATTGGAGTGGCAGATTATGATAAAAGCTACCTAAACTCTATTGAGGATTACTGTAGATTACTTAATAATGGCAACTGATAGAATGCAAGCTAGGAGTATTTTATTTGTACCGTACCAGACGGGACGTTTGTTTCTGTGCACATTGTGAATATAGTCCATCTTTAACTGCACATTCTGTGCATAACGTTTTTATGCTCTGGTGGTCAGTTCATCGACACATTAGCGAATGCAAGACAGCCCAACTCAGTTCAGCTTGCCAACACCCCGTGCATTATAACACCTCAAATTACGTACGGTACAAAGGGGATGGGGGTGCAGCAGCTGACCATCTAAAGTAAAGTAAAGTAAAATAAAGTGTCCATTTTTGTCATACATGAACACACCACAGCACACAGTGTGAACAGTGTAAAATTCTTCCTCTGTATTTAACCCATTTAACCCATTCACCAAGTGAAGCACCGCGCCCGGGGGGCAGTGTGTGGGGACGGTACCGCACTCAGTGGTGCCACTGGCAGTCCTGGGCAGTTCTGTCAAACTGAAAGCTGCGAGGAGAAGTCTTTCAAAATGTCAGACAATATCTAACGTCATTTTCCAAAGAGTTTTCCCGTGAGCTTTGGGTTTGACAGATGGTCAGGCGCTGCACTCCTTCTGCTTTGGTGGGCGGTCCTTTGTTAATAGTAGCCAATCAGAGCCGTACAGTTTCCTGCACTGCCTGGCCAGTGACTGTAAAGGGGTAAGTGATCAGTGTGGTCATCTTTTCACTATGGTCTGCAGTCACATTTTTCAATTTTTTTGAATGGTTGCAGCAACAGAACAGACTAAACCCTAGCCAGGGGGGAAATGAAGGGGACCAAGTTTTACCTAGGTGGGCATTGGCCCCCCACATAGCTCCACACCTGTTAGCACCACCACTGTGGTGGTGTGGTGCACCACTGACAAAACGTTTCTCTACATTTAACCACTGTTTACCCCCCCCCCCCAAAAAACCCCAAAAAACCTAAAAACAAACAAACAAAAAAACACCCTTCCTTCTGCCTTAACTTCTGACTTAGCTGGCAGTAACGGACGTTGATTTAAGCATAGCTTTACAGGTTTAAGGTACAGATGTGGACGTGACTTGAGCACTCTGGATAAGAGCGTCAGCTAAATGCCGTAAATGTAAATGTAAATGTAAACCATTTCTCATCAAACCACTCTAAACAACTGGTTATATTTTCAGTTCAATTAGTCAAAATTTTTGCAAAATTGGTGAGATTGCTTCTTAAGTGCTGTTTCGTTACTGTATGAATTCTGAGGGGCAAGGGACAAAGCAATAGATGCAAAATGCATTTGATCTGTCGAACCTAAAAGTCATTCTGATCTGACACAAATCTCCTGTCAAACATCCTGTCAATACACTGAAATACTTAAAAACCTTCTAAACTTTGATTCACTGCGTTAAAACTGGACTTTGCTAACACAATTTGCTAGCTTGATATTTAACACGCTAAAGGCTACCCAGCCAGCACCAAAGAAAGAAGGGCAGTTCACACAATGGTTCCAGCCTTGAACACAAAGCTTAAGCCACACAAAGCAGTTACTCACAAAATTTAGTTTTGTTATGCTTGGACTAAAACGAGTTTTATTGCAGACTGTGCTTTGCTAGCTAACTAGTTTACTGAGGCTAACTGAGCAGAGCACATTCCTTTCGATATTTCTAATTTGGAACACAGCCATTGCGCATAAGCACTTATGAGTGGGGTGTAATTTTCAGGCTGTGTTCTCAAACCAGGAGAGTTTTTACAGTTTTACGGTCTTGTTCCTCATGTGGCCGTGTAGCGTAGCCGAAAACCGACCGTTTCACGCTTCGGGACTTTATAGAAGTGCTAATTCAAGCACTCTTTTGTAACAGTTAGAGCGTAAAGCTGGCACAGACAAGACTGTTTTGTGTTCAAATAATGATGGATGGTGTTTAGGAGATCTAGGGCAGTACATGTTTCCCTTTCCCCGACTCTACAGCATTTCTTTCTTGGTAGAGCAAGAACTCTAAAGCATGGCAGCTTTCCAGTCCTAGGTGTGAGGAGCACCAGATAAGGGAAAGTGAAAGTGAATCAGAGGAAACTGTAGTGATGATCTGACTGTTCTTCACCAAATGTAGTCAGTCAGATATTATATATATTATGTGGTTTCCTACATGGTTTCTGATTATGTCTATCTTGCTTTTATCTATAAAAATGGACAAAAGTGCAGTCTGACAGCTCTCAATGATGTCATGGATATGTGTTCCGTCTTGGACCACAATTGAAGGTGGCACAGATCAGATCAGTTCTGTGGTTCCTTAGTAGTCAGTGCGGCACCTGTATATCTCCACAGATACAATCATTTCCCCACAAAAATGTGAACTGTCAAGGTTGCATCTGAGCAAAATATTGAGAAACGAGGCTTATAATGCGAACACGCTGAACCTGGTGGCCTATAAAACTTGAAAACTAAACATATACGAGGAAAATTCGGTTGTTTAAACCTCACACTCAACTTTCAAGGATTTTGGCTAACCATCACCTGAACACTGCAGAAGCTGCTTATTTGTAAAAAAAAAAAAAAAAAAAAGAAACTGTTGCTTGTGGGTTTCTGAAGTTTTCTAGATGACCACGTCTTGCTTCAAGGCCTAACCTAGTATTCTTTCTAGAAACTTGACACTCTTACAGTACACTTGAGTAGCCTTGAAGACCACACACGCTTGCAGTTTGGCCTGTCTGTATGTGTGTTTATGTGCAATCTGGGTCATGTTCTCAATTTGTTGTTTATGAACTCCGTTAAACAAATAAAACCATTTTTATTCATCTGAACTCATTTTATGGTGCAAAATTCCTTTTACTAGGAAGGATCCTCTAAACCACAGCATGGGCATGAATCACCATGAACAACACTCTTCAAGAAAGTGTCCCTATGGAGGTTCCACGGGGAGTTTTGCTGCCTGACCCTGAGTAAGGTCACTTTTATATGCTCGTCGATAATGACACATCAGGTTCTGGGGAAATCCTGCTTTAACTGATCTGTTCATATTCCAGACCTGTTAGTCATCGGCCTTTCACCGTCGCGGTAGCTGGCAGGCTGACGGGAGAACGGACCGTTCGCATGAAAAATCAAGAATAACACATCAGTCAAAATGGAAAATTATAGTATTGGCCGGGCAGCTTCGGATACAATACAGAGCTGTCATATTTCTGCCAAGGCACAATGCGGTGGTGTTTTCTCCAAACTGTCCGGCGCATCGGAATAAACTCCACGAAAGGGACGCTGCTGCAGACACTGAAATTACACACAGAATGGCCAAGACTAGTCCAACCCACCAAGAATAACACGCACAAACTCTCTCTCACACACACACACTTGCATAAGGAAAGTACAGGTCAAGCACACAGACAGTAGCACAAATCCACAGATGAGCATGTATTATGTGTGTACATTAGATGTGATGCCTCTCTACAGAGGCTGTATATTTACAATAGCAGTCAAAACTTCAGACACGCCTCTTTATAGAAGAGTTTTCTGTATTATTATTGCTTTCGACGTCCAAACAACTAGAAAACCACTGAATGACTGTTAGTGATCTACTTATGCAGAAATTTAAAAAGTGGGTGGAAGGTGACTTCAGTATGAAGTGTTCCCCCCTGAACTTGTAAATTATTCGTGGAAACCCCCGCAAATTCGCGGGAACAGCAAATATCATCCTTTTTCTTGGTAATATAGAATTTTTAATGCATTTTAGTGCTAAAAAAAAACAAAAATATAATTTACTAATTTTGTAATGTAAATATTAACATGAATTCATCTAAATTTCCATATAAAATATAACTGTGTACATTTTTTTGTACTATCGAGAGAACACAAAGCAATCATATTCAAAAATGTGTGTTAGGATGGTGAAATACCCCTGTAGAGGCGAGAGGTTTGAAAGTAACCAATCCGAGAGCATATTTGGGGGCATATTTAGGGTTTACACTTTAAAAATAGGCATTTATAGGCTTTTTTATTTTTTTTTTTACCACATTACAAATTTGGTTATTTGGTTGAATATAAGTTAAGTATCAAAAGTGTTACCAGATATTCACATTAAAATGTCTTTAAGACCTACAGTTCGTTGAGTTGGATCCAAATATTTGACTGGCACCATACAGTGCATTGTGTGCACAGTATCTGAGTGTATGAATCGGAGTGTTTCTGCACCATATGCTCTTAATTCACATAAAGCACGGCTGCAAATGTAGGCCACTGTAATTAACTCCTGCCATAAATAATCATATCGGTAAAAACAGTCTAGTTCCTGGGCTCTAAAGAGCTCATGGATATATCGGCACCCTCGACATATGGGCCGCCAAAAATACAAACAAACATATAGAAACGCTCTAACAAGCTTCAGAGTTCGCTATAAAATCTGCTGCTTCTGGTGGCGGTTTTGGTGAAAGAACAGACCTCTAATTAAGCTTTTCTAACATAATGAGTTCCGCCGGTCCCTCACCAGTCAATCACCAGCAACCAACTTTATGGCTTGCGTGGGAGGGTGACGGCTTCATACGAGTCAAATCAAAGGAGAAGTCCAGCAGAAGTAAATCATGATTGGGGTGTTTTTGGTGAAATTATAATGTGTGGCCCCCATCTCCTGTTTTTAAGATATTTATACTGAGCAAACACCTGCTATTAAAGGTCTGGACAATGTAGAGACGAACAGCTGTAATAAATAAAACTGGCTTGCCACTGACAAATATATTTGACTCTACTAAAAAGTTCTGTGAAAGTCTTGAGCCAAACTTCATGTCTTCACACTTTGCTAAGAATTACTTTGTTGGTGAAAAAAAAAACACTATTTTACACCTGTTAAACTGAGTAAATTAATAAAGAAACGGGAACAAATGTTTTACTGACAGGCTGCAAAGTGCCTAAAGACACAAGTTTCCTAGATAAAGGAGTTCCAGCCACTCAGCATTCAGCACCACCAGTATACTGATCACCACCTGATCATCTGGAATCACCTGCTCCTGGTTATAATCAATGACATGCTAGGAAGCAAATTTGTATATTATATACTATACATTTATATCACGATTTTACAATTAAATACATGTAAACATGTTAAAAAAGAGAATCCAAGCCACAAAACTGCATTTCAATATTACCCTTTAAAAACACCTGCCAAAGCAATTCCACCCTTTATATCCCCTCGTTGTGACGTCAGCATTCATCAGCATTCAGAAATTTGTCATTTGATATGACATGGTTAATTGTAGAGAAACTTACTGATGTCTTTATTGTGGTGGTGAATGGAACCAGAGGTCTTCATGTGTCCAGCTCAAATAAAGCCACTTTATTTACCATCCAAACCCACCAGTGAACCTCCCTGTGTTTATCTGTAACACTGAAGTTGGATGTTTTCTCTGGGAACTATTTTAGGATCATATTACTGGACACAGAAGCGTCCAGGTGTGTATTTAAGGTATTTAAGGAATCCTATCAGGCCTTTTATATGAACACACAGCAATGCTTCTAGGACCGTTTGCGTTTTTGTTGTCTAAAACTGCGTAAAAGTAGACTTTAAATGCCCCCCCACCCCACCCCAACACAGACATATCGACCATTTAATGACTCTCAGTATGGACCGATTTTTCAGTAAACATGTATTTCAGGAAGGCCACCTCATAATGGCTTGTGGTTCCGTCTGGATTATATAAGGTGTGCGTTTGACTGTTTTAGATTGTGGTATTTGGATCACATTATGTGCCCAGATGTATGTATGAGTGTATGTTTGTGTGTGTGTGTGTGGGTGGGTGTGTGTGTTTGTGTGTGTGTTGGAATGCAGGAAGGGGGTTTGGTGTCACTTGATTCTCGAACCAATCCGAACTGCGGCAGCAGTCCATGTGGAGCTGGGGATGATATAAAGGTGCTCAGAGGAGAGGAGGGAAATGTGAGCAAGACGAAGAGGAGAAGAGAACCAAACCTGAAGCACCGCGCCTTGGAAGAAAGGAAGAACGAGAAAAAGAAAAGATGAAGACTTCCATTCTCCTCGTCCTCTTTGCTGTGCTGGCTGCCTGCATGTCCATGGGAGGTGAGAGCTTCTCCTGTAAAAGTTTAACTTCTAATGGGCAGTTCAGTCATACATGCTACTGTTGCTAACAGTGAATGCAAGCCAGTGGTCACCAGTTAGCATGATGTCATTTATATTTGAGCTAATTGAGCTCTATCGGCTTTCATTCATTGTTAGCAACATTAGCACCATGGTTTATTTCTTTAAGTTGTCCTGACAGAACAGGTGAACCCTGAGAGTGTGTTTTGTTTACTGTGTGTGTGTGTGTGTGTAGTGTACCCAGATGTAGACGTCTCCGTTGATGTTGACGCTGCTCCTACCGCCGCTCCTCCCGATCCTGGCGCCGACTCCTCTGCCTCCGACTCCTCCTCTGCCTCCGACTCCTCCTCTGCCTCAGACTCAGCATCCGACTCTGCCTCTGATTCCGCATCTGATTCCGCGTCCGACTCTGCCTCCTCCTCCTCCTCCTCCGAGTCCTCTGAAAGTGCCGAAGGTGAGACGTGTTGTTTGATCAGATCAGGTTCTGTCCATCCAGAATCAAAAGTCCTCAGAGGGTCCTGTTGAGCTGAAGGACATGTTGTTGCTGTAAGAGCTTGTCAGAGTTTGACTCAAGTGTCTCGAATTGCAGCAACACCTGGACCAGAGCATGTGATGGTGAAGAGATCTGTGGCTGCGTCCATGCTGAAGAGACACAGGAGAGCAGGCACGCCTGCCGCTGACCTCACTCCTCTCCAGCTCGAGAGGTACAGCTGCTGCACTCTATTCTGTTCTATTTTATTCTATGAGATCAGGCTCTGCCCTGCGTCTGACTCTCTCTATTCTATTCTATTTTATTCTATTCTAGTCTACTTCCAGACTCCGTACCTGACTGCTATTCTGTTCTGTTCTGTTCTATTCTATTCTACTTCCAAACTTCGTACCTGACTCCTATGCTTTTCTATTCTATTCTATTCTTTTCTATTCTATTCTTTTCTATTCTATTCTATTCTATTCTATTCTATTCTATTATATTTTCAGTCTCTGCACCTTACTCTCTATTCTATTCAATTCAGTGCTGTTCTCTTCTGCTCCCAGTCTCTGTACTTGTTGTATTCTGTTCTGTTCCATTCAATATTATTGTTTTATTCAGTTCTATTCTTTTTTATTGCACCTCTGTATTCTTATTCTGTATTCTATTCTATCTTATTATATTCCATTTTTTAGGCTCTGCACCTTACTCTCAATTCTATTCAGTTCTTCTCTCTTCTATTCTGTTCTATGCTATCTGACTCATTATTGTCATTTATTGCATTCTATTCTATGCTTTAGAACCGCTCTGTACAGGTTTAAGGAGGTTCACAATCAGTGTAAACACTAAAACAGGCAGAATAGAGAACTCACTAGACCTGGGTTTTACATGGATCGTACATGGATTAGTGAAAATAATTCATGTCATAAAGTTACTGAACATGCCTCTGGGTTCTGTCTGATTGTGTTATGCTGAAGATGTGCTACAGGCATGGGAACGTTACCTGTTACTCGTTCGGTACCTGTTACATCAATGGGGCTCATGAAGGCCTGTCAAGGCGTATAAGAGGTTCCATCTACAACTGAAGTCAAATTAATTTCTCTCTCTCTCTCTCTTTCAGTCTTAGAGAGGTGTGTGAGGTGAACGTGGCCTGCGATGAAATGGCTGACACGAACGGCATCGTGGCGGCCTACACCGCGTACTACGGCCCCGTCCCATTCTAAACCTCAGACAGAAGCCGCTTCGACCGGGACTCAAACTCAATCCCCATCTGCACGCAATGAACAAGCTTAGTACGATTTGAACGGGTTCCACTACCTCCCTGCTTTGCATAGAGAACAAATGAGGGACTGAGGGAACATGCTGTTGTGGGTTTCAGGCCTCGACAGCGCCAGGCTACGCTACAGTTGTGTGTTTTTGTTGAAACCACTACTGAGCTCCGCCTTCTTTGCATCAGAGGCGACCACAACCACAGTGACGACTCATTTGTGTAGAAGACTAAGATTAGCACCAGGCTTTATGCAGTCTGGTGTCTGATCGATGCGACTGACACCTGTAACAAGTCGTAATGTAATCTTAGGGGTACTGTGCTTTAGACTACATGTGCATTAGTAGGCAAGTCTCACATATACAGAGCATTTTTGTCTAGTATTAAGTTATTTGTTTTTGTTTTGTGGGTGTTTTATGAAGGAAGATTGTTATCTTCCATCACAAAGGTGCTACACCTCCCTATGTAACACTCTAAAGTGGGAGGAACATCATGATGTCTTCGTTACTGCAGGTAAACCGCCTTAAATTTGCCAGACGGCGAGTAGGCCAGGACTGTCATTGTCTCTTTGTCAATAGTACATTTTTCATGTGCACATAGTACTTGTACAGTGATACAATGATGGAGAATGCCTGTGTACTGTTTGTGTATTAATACACTTTTTAAAAACAAATGTGTGGTGTTCATTGACTACTTTTAAAAAAATGCCCCCCATTGCCAAAACCTGTAGGATGTCATGACTCTGTAAATGAATTCTAAGAAAAACGGGTTTTTTTTCCGACATTTTGAACAATACATCAGCAATCCAGGGCGCCTCACTGTTAAGGTGCAATAATGACTGACAGATAAGAAAAGGAGTCTAGCAAAGAGACATCAAGCATCTCTCAACACAAGAACTGAAGCCTGTTAGGCAATGCAGTGGGATCCAAAAGTCTGAGACCGCCACAGAAAACGATTCTATTCTGAATTCTATCTTTACTTAATCCAAACTTTTTCATCACAAATTACATTGTCAGACACTTTATAAAACACTGTTAATGACAGCAGGACTCCAACTCAGTTTAAACAGTGACTGAGAAATAGTCAGAAAGGCCAGTCCAGGAACTGATTTAACATAATACACTGGAATTAAAACCCAAATATGAGTCATACAACTGCAAGGGAGGGAAAGGTAGATGAATTGTATCACAAATCACGATTTAAAAATAAAGTACAAGTCCATGCTGGCTTGTATTTCAACACTTGAAATGATTATAAATACACTATATGTTCCTAATGAATACACTAGTACAAAGAATAACCATCTAAAATCTCCCAGAACTGTACAGAATTCAGGATAAGAGCTCTGGATAAGAGCGTCAGATAAATGCCGTAAATGTAAATGTGAAATGAAACACACGAGTGACTGAGCTCGACCTGCCCCACTTCCTAAACTCGCTCTTTCACGTGACCGCGCGTTCAGAGTGCGCTTCTCGTGCACGCGCTTCCCGGGCGCTGCAGTCTCGGAGCCCATTAAAAAACAACACTACTGGACCTTTTCAGCACTACTGGACTTTTTCGAGCCGAAATGGACTTTCTGGTCGGGAACCCGTTCTCCTCTCCGGTCGGACAGCGCATCCGTGAGTGCTTTTCTCCCATTTTGGAAGATGAACGTTTAATAGGAACTCCTGAACATTAAGTAGGAACTCTTGGTAAAACTGAAATTAACGAGTCTGACGGTTCAAAACGATGGTTTTGTCCGACGGAGGAGCCTAACCGCCGGGGTGCCTCCAATTCATCTCATTTTACTCACAACCTCTCACATTTTCTCATTTAAATGTAAAATCCAGCCCAGTTTTGGTCAAATCAGCATCTTCTTACCAAAAAAAATAAGAGCAGTGTAAAGTTCTGACTTTCTCAGTATTTTCATTTCCCCCTGCACTGGGCGAGTCCATTAATGGCAGCCGGGCTTGTGTGTTTAGGAAGTGAAGAAGTAATATGTGCAGTTTGTTATTACCAGTATTCTAAAACTGTCTGATCAATATTCTAACACTCTGCTGCCCTCAGCCTCAGATCCGGGACTGTGAATTAAAATTCGAAGTCTGGCTGAAAAACTGCCTTAATCTGTGTGGATGGTGGATTTCAGACATTCCCAGTTCTGGAGTTCTCATTACACCAGGCAGGCCTGAGCTCTGGTTCTAAAGGTTATTATTGCATAAACACGCCTTCTAGAACAGGACTTTACACACTGCAGTGGCCAGGAGAGCTGGACCAGCCTGAGAGACTGGCAGATCCAAGGCTGAGATCCTTATAGTGGTTTAAAAAAGACATAAATACAAAACGTTGTCTCGTTGTACTGACACAGTGTCAATAAAGCATCTATCTATCTATCTAAATACAAAAAACCCCCAAAACGTAAATATAGAAGTAACAATGGTTTCAGGACATGGTAGGACCCATCTAATTCAACCCTAGAGCTGATTAATGGAGAACCTCATATATTTTTTTTACATGGTGTCACAGAGTAACACCGAAATATTGTAAAATAGATATTAAAAAATGCCCTCGAGAGATCACCCCTGTCCCATGTGATCCGAAACTGAGCAGAGTTCACGTGAGCCTCACCCTGCTGAGACCTTGTTTCTGTGGGGCCTTTTAATTCCCTAATTCCCTCCTTCATGCTCTCTCTCTCTCTCTCTCTCTCTCTCTCTCTCTCTCTCTCTCTCTCTCTCTCTCTCTCTCTCTCTCTCTCTC
>JBBIGA010098292.1:0-11041 GCA_037576975.1 Alestes dentex | reverse complement strand
ACATTAACAGTCAACATGACAATTAAACAAAACAAAACAAAGGCTGATACCTTGAATGTTCTGGTAAATTTAAGTGTGCAAGAAAGTGGGAACAGTTTAAGCTGCGGCACCACTCAGCGTCCTCTGGACTGGACGACTCTCTCCAGTGCTAGCGTTAGCCATGTTAGCTAGCGGATGCATTTTAGACGCCGTACAGAACGCCGGTACTGTTAGTGTACTTTAACACCGACTTGCAGATTGTGTAGGTTACCGTGCAGTTTGTGTGTCTAGAGTGAAGGATCTCCACACATGTGATGTGTGTCTGTCTCCTCTGCTGCCGTGTCTCTTGTCTTCTTGTGGTTTTGTGTTTAGATTCCACTCGTGCCAATGGTATCGCCCCTTTTATGAAGGGATATATATATACTGTGTATATACACACACACACACACACACACACACACACACACACACACACACACACACACAAGACCTTCAAAATTAGCTGTCTATGCGTTCATGCTACTTATTTGCTACAAAGGCTACATGAACTGTATGGCCTAAACAGTAAAATATATGTTTTTAGACTAGTTCAAACTATATCAGATGCATTTGTTTACAAAATGGTAATTATACAGACCCTTCAAACGCAATGATACAGACCCTTCAAATGCAAATGTCATGGTTTGCACAAACTTTTCAGCAAGGCATAAGTTTGTATCTCTTTCTAGCTACAGCAGTGTTGTAGTTCCAGTGCAAAATAACAGCAAACTCTCGGCATGGCATGTGAGTGGTAAGACTGCTAATCCCTTACAGTGCTCCATGGCATGTGAGTATCCTGAAAACACTGATATCAATTGCTATCCCCTGACAGCAGCTTCATACAAAGAACATTCTGGTGCAACACGATTCCTGGAGAACTTATGAAACATGACACTCATTCGTCTGAATGCTTTCAGAGGCGAGACTTTGCTACCCTTTGTGCTGTATGGTTAAGAACATGTTGTAAACATACTGTATACTACTAATATTATACATGTCAATATCATACATTTTTCTTTGTATTTCGTTTACAAAAACACTGAATTCCATCAAGTCCTGTAGTGACCTCCCGATGCGACATTATCACGATAACAAGGTGCCGTTTCAATATGTATTGCAATTCTGTAAGTAATGCTATTCTATAAATATCCCAATTCAATACTACAAGTATTTTCCTGATTATTTTGACAATGCTGTACGGCCTCAGATCTTTGCACATAAAATGAGCAACTGACGTGGTGATCCGCTTCACTGTATTTGATAGGAATCTTCTTCAAACCTGTGTCCAGTGTTTGTTGTTGCGTGTTAGAAAAAGGTTTATGTTGCTCCGCTGCCTTGTCTAACTCAGGATAGCAATATGTGTCCATATTACTACAATACTTAACTTTTGCATGACAGAGTTTACACACAGCACTTCTCATGTCCAGCTCCACTTTACTGTTTCAACTTTGAAAGCCAAAGTTTTTCCTTGCGATGGATTTAAATTGTGGATGAGCAGCACAAATCTCTGCTTAGTTGTCCCCCCATTCATGTTATTGCTAAACAAAGTTAAACAATAACTGGCTCCTGCTACACAGGATGCTCGGGTGCCTGCCAATGTGTGAGTAGTTTAGAGAGGAATGGAGATGTTTCTCCACCACAAAACTCACACATATATAAATAATAAATTATTAGAAAATTGAAAAGCAGTGTTGCGATACATGAATAGCTGCACAAAATATGCACACTTTACTTTAAAAGAATTCTGTCAAATAACTGAGTCAACTTCCCCTCCGTCTCTACAGTCCTGTGTGAGGATTCCCAGTTCCCAGACCTAACTGTGGTATATTATTAATTCTACAGAATGAACGCTCCATAATGAGACAAGATCCATAAACACTCCGAATGTAAAACAGGAACATGAATGTAGAGTGTGGAGTGCTGAGGAAGAAGCAGTGCAGGCTGTAGATTCTTGTTAAAAGCTGGGCCTCTGGGCCTGAAGCTGACAGGGCACAGACTCTGCCCAGGCTCTCCGGCCTGCTGATGTTTCTGCACTAGCGCACAGAGCAGCAGCCAAATATACATTTCCTAAAGTGAGGGGTTTTGCCAAAAAATCAATTTTTTTTTCTTTTCGTTTGCACTCTTTGCCCTAAATGCAGGACATCAGCCAAGACATGTTTGGTGTCTAAATTTTGCTTCTTTGTTTTTCTCACTGGAGTAACAAGGCTTGTGAAGCTAACATGTAATAGAAGCCTATAGTCAGGGATTGACATAAGAGGTACGCAAATACACATGCGCGGGATGTGCAGTAAAATGCGCTGCAGTTTTCAGTCTTCATGGCACAAAAACGTACCTAATTTGAGTAACTTTATACTGGATCTCTAATTACCACCACTCAGCTTAGGAAAACCTTAAAAAGAAAAGTAATAATGACATTTTAAAATAGGGTTCCTGCCGGTCCGCGGAGCCTTGCTTCTGCACCAATCAAAATTCAGTCAGAGCAGGTCTGATCTCTGCGCCTCTGTCACTACGTGCCCCGCCCCGCCCCGCCCCTCAACTTCACAGCCCACCCCGGTACGAGACCTGTTCGCCAGTCCAGAGAGGAGTGATCAGCCTGTGGTCCAGGATAAACTTTTGGAGTTCCAGAGCGATGCTGGGTTACAAGATCCGAGTCTGTCAAGCTGTGAGGAAAATCCCCAGCTGAGTGAGATGCAGTTAAAACAACCTCGCCTTTCCGTGCCACATATGTGAGCGAGACGCTTTTTCTCACTTGACAGCCACGAAAACAAGTACAGAACCAGGCCGAACTCAGAAACTCGCTTCGAGTGGCTCTGTCACCGCGCCTGCCTCATTTCGACCAGTTAGTGGCGAGAAAGCAGACACGCCCATCACTTTAGAATGTTGATTTAAAAATTTTGGTGCCAAATAATCCCGTGGGTGACTAGACCTGTAATTTAATTTAGGTTAAAAGTCAGTTTGCACGTTCAGCACCATCTGGCAGAGTTCAGGGGGTTGCGTTGTAATGGCTCCAGCACCCACGGTGAGGTGGAATTTTTTTTAAATTTGGGTACGTACCAATTAATTAATGTAGGTACTCATTAGAGTACTAGAGCAAAAAAGTTATGTCAACCCCTGCCTATAGTTCACTGATTAGCACTGTGCAAAGTAGGGCTGCACAATATATCATCTGTCACTCATTATCAAGATACTGGTCTCTGCAATACTGATATCACAAGAGGCGGCAATATACAACTGATCCTCTAACTAATCACAGTGTTTCTGACATGGTGACCAATCACAGCTCCAGGTGCATAACTGGGAGTTTTAATGAATCGAGGTTTTCATGTAATTCAAAAAAAGTCTAATTATTTTAGCCCATCTGTAATCATTAAAGACACTGATTGGATGAGGTGTTTTTAACGGGCACACATAACCCTAACCCTTCCATTTCAATTTTGTGTGCGTTTTGTACCAAAACTATCATTCATAACTCATTATAATTTACATTATTTATATAATATTTCCCGACCTCTGTTTATCCATTTAAACAGGCTCTTTTTTACAGCCTTTAAGGCTGATCTATGCAAACAAGTGTGATTGCGTGGTGGTTATAAAACCAGACACCCAAACATTGTTTTTATGGCCAAAACATTTTTTATTAGTTTTTAAAAATACACTTTGAAACGTTTCTTTTCTGACTCCATTCAGTGACACGTTTTACCCCTGGACCACAGAGACAGGCATTAACGTGCTGTCTATTACCAAGCCATTCATGGTTAGGGACGGCTGAAAATGGGACTGTCTCAAGAGTCTCTCTCCACTGTCTCTCCTCATACATTATGAAATTGACTCGACCACAAAAATTGAATTATTATTCGGTCAATACTCAGCCCTGATCAATCGATCCAAATACACCGGAAATTAAAGAATGTTTTAGCGTTGTAATTTTCCCAAAATTCAATACAGGCTCAGACTAATGATGACTTTTTTGATTGGTATGCAATACTGACTGCACTAAAGTTCATTCAAAAGGCAACACAGGGCTGAAACGCGTGTGTGATGATTCATGCATGCAGTTTGCACAATGCTAATTGATAGCTATAAGCTTCTAGTACTTGTCAGCTACATCACATTGTTAACATAGTACAAAAAGACACCAAACAAGTCTTGGCTAATGAATAATTACAACAAAAGCTATAATAAAGTGAGACTGCGGGGGTGGCTCTACTAAGCCCACAAATTTCAGATAAAAATACAGGCCAAAGAAAGCAGGTAATTCTTCTGTGTTGTCTTGAAATCTAAGCTTTTCCACTGGAGTATAATTGTGATGACAAAGCTCAAGCAGAGTCCACAATAACATGTAATTGCTATTACTTCAAGGGGACTACAATCCATTAATTCATTTTGCATTCATATAATTTTAGTGTCCACATAAATGGTAAGAATTTATTAGTTTATTGAACAGAAAAATGCAATGTTTCTGCAAAACTGTATCCAGTCTTAATGC
Organism: Alestes dentex; assembly: GCA_037576975.1. NCBI lineage: Eukaryota > Metazoa > Chordata > Actinopteri > Characiformes > Alestidae > Alestes > Alestes dentex. The sequence goes on along the minus strand of JBBIGA010098292.1, from coordinate 6,537 downwards.
TTCTCAGGGGAGGCGGCTAGCCGCGGCGGCTAATCAGGCCTTTCATCTTTAAAATGCTGGTGGTGAGATCAAAGCCTCTGAAAGTTCCTCCTCAGTGCTGTGCTTGCATTGATCTGAAGCAATGAGCTAAATTCTGCCGTGCTTCAATTATTCATGGAGAGGAAAGTGTTTTGCAGGCCGAAGGAGGACCAGAAGATGCCTTTTGGGTAGGTATGGGCCTTTTTAGGGAAAGGTCTTAATGTTAACCATGTTGAAATTGGAATTTTCAATCCATTGTATGAAAAATACTTGGCATCCCTCCCCTAATGCACAACTGGGCCATTTACATCTATTTACCACTTACAGTGGCTTAGTAGTAACACTATGATACATGTGTCATTTTCACAGTAGCCTATTCTGTCTTTTCTGTTTAGGCTAGTTAACATTTATTAAAGCCTACTTCACATTAAAGGAAGCGTTCCCTGAAAAACTGACACGGTTAAGACCAAGACATGTTTGGTACATATGGTTTGTTCCTATAATTTTGCACTGAAGGTATTTCATTATATTAGCATTATATATAACTTAATTATATTAGCTTTGTAGCCCCACAACAGAACTAAAGATGCAAATTTCACTCAACCATTCCAGAACCTTGAATTCAAAACTTCTTTTAAACACAAAAAGACAAAATAAAAACGTTGTTGCCACTACAGCTCAGTGCATTTTTTTCTTCTCCGTCTTTCTACTTTCTTATCAAAAAGACGCATCAGAGTTTTGAGTGCGTTAAAAATCACATTTATGTTATCATCTACCAAATTCGACTCGTGTTGAAAAGACCTCACAATAAATATACAATAAATTAAACTGATATTATGACTGGAAACACTGCAGTGGTGCTTTTCCATTTCTAACCTGTCAGTGTCACTCACAGAGCTACCCACTGCTGTGTGTGTCAATAAAGAAAATAAAGTCTAGACTGGAGTTTCAGGCTGATCACTGGTCAGAGCGCAGAATGCTGTCAATTACAAAAAGGAAGAAAAAGCTGTACTTTTCCAATATCATGGTCTTTATCAATTTTAGCTGATTACTGATTCATGAACAAGTGAGTAAAAGTGGCATAAAATAATGGCTTTTTTTAATTATTACATATTCTACTGTGCTGTAAAAACACTGATACCTGCTATGTGCCCAGGAACGTGTTGCATACTTTATCAATGATAATGATAACATCAATATATGGCTTACCCTTAGTTATATGGTTGGAGTCAGAGACACTGGGGTTATACTGCTATAGTGTTAAAGGACAATATCTATCTACCACTTGCTCCCTTCCACTGGCCCTATATAACAACAGGAAAGATTTCCCATACAGGACCACAGCACAAACCTGTCCCCTGAGCTTGAAGCGGTCAATATGTACACATGCCTCTGACCTGACTGCAGTTTTTCTGTACATCATTTCTCTCTCTCTCTCTCTCTCTCTCTCTCTCTCTCTCTCTCTCTTTCTCTCTCTCTCACATGCACCAAGCAAACTTTACACCAATAATGCTGAGTGGGCAATGGCTCTACATCCCATCAATCTCTGTCCTCTATAGAGCAGCAGCAGGAGGCTGTGGGTTATGCTGACTGCAACAGTGCACCGATGAAGGACTCTATTCACTAACTCATTTTACTGTATGTCACACCTGTAAATCTCTGACCTCATAATTCTATTTAATTAGGATTTTTAGGAAATGATTCAACACAGTTCCACTAAATTAATTTGGTACAATTCAGCATTGTCCTGAAAACTATATTACTACACTCCACAAATGTGTGATTTTACATCTGTAGATGCATTTAATGAAACTGAACACTGAATATAACATTCCATTCTCACACTGATTTTAAGGAATGCAGTCGAATCACCCCCTTGGGTGTCTTTTTACACCTCTCTCCACTAAAAGGGGGCAATGTGATGATGTGTGTCATGATAAATTACATCACAACACCCCACTCAAACACACCACTAAGCCTGGCAGTTAGCAGAGGAGATGAACCAGAAGTACAAGCAGGGAAATCACTTGGCCGATACCCGCCCGCCAGGACCAGAGCGAACACACTCTGCTGTACAGCTCGATGGCTATAAAGTCATTGGACTGTACGTTGGGGAAACTGGTCTGGGTCTGGGACAATTAACTATCTGGATTTAGAGCTATTATTCTCACACAAATATTTTTCACTATTACTGACATGCTTTTCCAGTTAGCTGGCAATGCTTCGCTAGATCCTAATCACATCACGTTCTGCAAGAAATAATTAAATCGCTAAACGTCAATCAAAGTACAATATACCTGTTGCAACACTGAAAAATATGAAACCGCAAGGCCAACGGAAAGCACAGAAAGAACAACACCACAGTGATGGATGCTGTTCTGCTTGGAACAGTGAAATACTTTCTGTTTTGAAAGTATTTTTTGTTTTGTTCGTTAATCCAAGACTGCTCTCCTGTTAAGAGGAGATTAAGGGGGGTAAACAAGGTGAAGCTCAGGGCTGCCAGCTGCCACGGGCCTAAACCTGCCTACTAAAGAACCACTGGCACTTCCATGTCAGTCAAGCAGAAACACAATAGGCCATGTTGTGAAATGGGTATATTTAAGTGACGCTCATCTCTGTCTATTCTGAAATCTGTAGACTAATGACTTTGTGTTCTCACTCTTTTCCTATTAATCAGTGCAAAGATGCCACTTACAGTGGATTATACTGACATGAAAATGACTAGTATGTTCAGGTGATTTGCTGTTGCACTTTAAAGGGCTTTGTGTGCACTTGAGCATGCGTGCGCGTGATTTCGTTTCAGTAGAAAAGAGACCATAGATTTACTGCCATTTAAACTTCATAAAAGGCTGTAAAAGAGAAAAAGAGGGAAAGAAGGAAATAATAGTTTGCCAGAGGCACTTTAGCAGGCATTAAGTCTGTGGCTCTGAAAAAAAAACACCTCTGAGCGTTGTTATGGCTTGCATAACTTAGCAGCAAGCCACTTACAATGCTGTGATTATTGTAGACCTGAAACTGTGTTGGGTTTGCACAAGACACACACAAGAAATAAGACAAAAACAAAACCCAGTTTTTAATTCCCTCATTTGAATTTCAGCGCTGTGATTGGCACCACTGAGAAAAACATACAGCACATTAAGGCCGGTGCATATTAATACCAGTGCCTGAACAAAACTGCTTTAATAAACTCATTAAAATAAAGGCTAGATACGCATGCACACTGACACTCAGCTGTGCTGGGTGTGTTTAATGAAGGACCACTGAAACACAGACATCTTCCCTGAGCAGGCCAAGAGCTCTAAAAATATGACTGGAGGAGATCCATCTCTTGCTATGTGTCTATACCTGGGAGAATTTAATCAGTCACTGGAGCAGGATGTTGCTGAGAGTCATAACCAGGTCAGTATAATGTTGAGGAGAAGCCTGACCACTGGGAGAAGATGTAAGGTGGAGTTGAAAAGGAAACCAAGGAGATGGAGAGCTTACTTTAACGGCGGTGCTTCTTTTCTGATACTGAAATCGATATTGAAACTGGCACTCTCGATTATATTGGTTATCAAGTAATCTACAGATTAACAGAGCAATCGTTTGGTTTTGTTGAACCCTTTAGACCCCAACAGAACTCTAATACACTCTCATGGATTGCTGACACCTTACAGTCTTAATGTATAATTTACAGACACTTTAAGAGGCTTATTGATCACTGCTTTCCACAAAATGTTTTATCATAAAGCCAGAGAAATTGACAATTAAGGTAATTTCATTTTAAAGGCATGTGTTATTACTTTCATATGAAAACAGCACCAAAGGATAGAAATCAGCACAAAAGTGAACCCAGGGCTGAAGGGAAAATGGGCATTGAAACTGTAATAGACATAGCAATTCTAATACATAATAAAAAAGGATAATTTCTAGAAATAAAGAACAGGGTTTTGAATCAATGTCTAACATAATAAAACACAATAAAAATGATCATGTCATACCTGTGCAACTGCATATTGCAAAGAATAGATAGATAGCTGGCCTGACTCTTTTGCAAGCCTACCCAGGCTGAGATGTTAAGAAGTGAGCACCATTTGCACACAGAGAAACAGAATTTCATTTCTTTGGTTCATTTATTTGATCTGTTTTTTGCTGTTGAAAAACACTGAGAATAACGTGGAAAACTATGGATGTCAAGAGACTAGTAAACCAGATTAGTCCATTAAATGTCCCTACAAAACTGGTATCAAAAACTGAAACAGCCAATCATTAAAATATTGCCATATGTTCACAAAAGCGAATATCAAGACTGTACCGATACCAGGTATCTGACTTTTTCTGCTGTTCCATTACAGAACAAAAGCTTAGGGAGTTTCCATCGCACACTAATTCAGTAACTGTCCATGTACTTATGGTGTTCAGTGTTTCCCCCACCCTAGAAATTAGAGGGCAGCCCATCCAACAGTCTTGCTCACCTGCCCTCTAACCCAATGTGCAACAGCAGAAACACACCAACTGTTGTCAATGGTGATGGTTATGGCTGTGTTCCTCTTCTTATTCTGCAACTCTTGTCTGGCTGACAAAATGAACCTGCTGACACCACTTGGGACCACTACAAAATATAACATATACATATAAAGAAAACTGCTATATTATGCATGGCTAGGCCCATAATGAAAACATCACAGAGGCTACATTCAACTTGTAGACATACTCTGGAGGAAGTAGATCTACAAAGGTGTTTGTCACAGCTCCTCTTCCCCTAAGGCTGGTCAGCAACCAATGCCACCTGCTTCTGTCTGGTGCAAAAAAATGATATGGGAAAACACTGGTGTCCACACAAACGTCAAATTCATAATTCTATCTTGCAGAAATAAAGGTTCTGCAATACTTTATCCTTTCTTAATGTTTCTCATGGAAAGTGACTAGCTAAAAGCTACTAATTGGGCCTTTGATCTTTAAAATTCTGGCAAAGTGATCAAAACCTCCCTTCTCAGTATTAACACTGATCCAAAGCTAGGAGTTTAGCTCTATTATACCAAATCATTTTCAGGTCATTTCATGAATACAGAAGAAATGATGTCTTTGCTTATGTAAGAAAAGCAACCTATTCATTCAGCAGCTTAGTTTAATTAAAGCACAGAAGTACTGCGTAAGTAGTGAAATAATGGATCCATTATCTGAGTGCAATTACAGCAATTGTGTTTAAAAGATGTTTTTTCAGTTCTTACCACTGAAATTTCCTGTTTCTGGTACATTTACTCTGTCACAGTCATAGCTGTGGTGTCTCTCTCTGACTTTTTCAGTCATAAGGTCATAATTTAATATGTTCTGAATAAGCCCTCTATTTTCCAATTAAAACAAAACTGCCTTCGCCTAAAGTAACATGCTAAAACAAACACAGATGCTTTTTCTTTCTCCTAGTCACTAAAACACTGAGAACAGTACAGCCAACTTACCAGCATAAAATATTTTAACAGACACCAAACTAAACTTCAGTCCTGTAATTTTTATCTGAAATACGCATATTTGCCATAAACTACTTTAGAGACATGGAGATGCCATACAGCTCAAAGTAAAGACTATAATAAAGGTTAATTAATCATTAACCTACAACCACTGCACTACAAACAATAACCCATATGCTTTAATATCACCAAGATCAGAGTGGAAGTATGAATAAAATGGCCAGACTCATCATATATTTTTTTAAACTTAATTCAGGTATTCCAATAAGGCATGTGCAGTTTGGGATAAATCATGCATTATCATTTTATGTGAGTTTGCAGTCTGCAGGGACCCAAGCAGCTGATACTGATTCCCACACACAGCTGAACTTATATATATGAAGATATTTCAAAGAAACAAGTGTCAATTTTGAAGAAACTAAGCTGTGGATGTTATTTTCCATACTAGAGCATTACACACTAATTCAATAACTGTTCATCTAATTATGGTGTTCAGTGTTTCCCCTTCCCTAGAAATAAGTGGGCAGGCCATCCAACACACAACAGCAACGCATCAACTGTAATCAGTGGTGTTTGTTTATTTACTTTCATGCTGTGCTCCTCTTCATATTCTGCCATTCTTGTATGGCTGACAAAATGAACCTGTTGACACAGGTTAGAACCACTATAAAATATAATATACACATACACATATTTACAAAAAAATTTAAAGACCATATTTTCTAACCATAAACATACATTAAAAAGATTTAATGCCCCGTATACATTGTACTATTTTGGGCTGTTCCCAGACAAAAGATGACAATCATGAAACAATCATGGCAATATCTTTGGTCGAGGGTCCTAAATGGTGGTACCGACTCTTCTTTGGATTTTTCACAACACATTAAAAGCACGACCACCAGAGCACAAGTCATCTTGATCTGTGTTGCACCAGCGTTTTGTGCTCCTGTTCCGATTTGCATCATAGCTTAAGATTAAGGTTCATCATTCATCTACACACCTTCACACACACCATCGTACATCTACACACCTTCACACACACCATCGTACATCTACACACCTTCAC
>JBBIGA010098231.1:0-7500 GCA_037576975.1 Alestes dentex | reverse complement strand
CTGAGGAAGCCCCTACCTGGGGTGAGCAGATGGATGAAATAACTCCACTGCTAGCCTCCGACTCTTTGCACATACCGAGCTGCGAGATGCGGAGTTGGATTCCCTCGATGGGTCAGATGACATTGTTTGACGACGCTGATGATCCATTCCTGCCGTCCCCACAGGCAGCAATGCCTGCAACCCCACGTGACCTAAGCACTGAGGGTGCCAGAGGCGATAACGGGGGTTCCTCTGCCATCGGCACAAGCCTGCACAATGTGTGCAAACACGCGGCCGAAAAGCTGAACATTCCATGGCCCAAAGCTCCGCCTAAGAAGCCTGGTTCCCGGTATGAAGGCAAGCGTTTACCTCGGGCGAAAAGCGCGGAGAAGCAGTTGCTCCCCTTTTTCCCTGAATGCCTGGAAGAGGCTACCCGCACCTGGTCGAAGCCGTACTCCCAAGAGTACTCCCCAGTCCAACCCAAGGCTGAGAGCGGGGGCGCGTGGACCAACAAGCCAGCTGCACCAGTGGATCAGCAGGGAAGTCAGCCAGCGCCACCTCGCCCATGTTCGGGCAAGAGGGCCAAGCCGGCTACCTAGCTTGCTGTCGGGGGAGGGAAAGCGTGTTTGCCAGACGCATGCCCCTCCCCTACAGCATGGGGGTCAGTCCCGAGAGCCTGCCGTTGTGGATCGGAAGCCAGAGACCCAGGACAGTGTTCTGTTAAACTCCCCTTCCGGGGTGAAAAGCACAAACACACTTATTTATAATAAATGTGTATCCATCAGTGCATCCAGGCCGAGAGCCGAGGGCACTGCACACAAAAGATTTTCTGTTGCAAAACAAAACAATCTTAAACAGTCTCATAAGATCTCCAGTGGGGCAGACTGTTCAAATGCTCCCATTACCCACAGGTCAGCAATGCTTTCCTCCACAAGGGGGCATCATTGTTCCACCTGTCGATGTTGTTTCATCTGTCGATGCGCTCTCTGTAGTGGGCACGCTCGCACAGCAAGCAAAACGCTGGCAGACGTGTAAAATCCAAATGGGTGCTCAGAACAATCGAAATAAGGTACAGACTGCAGTTCGCACGCTTCCCACCTCGTTTTTCGGAAATAACATACTTGCAGGCGGTAGGAGAGGCAGCGTGTTTCCTCCATTCAGAGATAATGTCTCGGTTAGAGAAGAAAGCGACTCAAATAGTTCCTCCAGCACAAAGCCAGAGCGGTTTTTACTCGAGGTACTTCATCGTTCCCAAAAAGGGAGGGGGCATGAGACCTATATCGGATCTAAGAGCGTTGAACAAACACCTCAGACAATACAGGTTTCGAATGCTGACACATGCAGCGCTTCTGAAGTTCATGCGTCCAGGAGATTGGTTTACCACTCTGGACCTTGACGACACGTACTATCATATTCGGATTTACCCCCCACACAGGAAATTTCTCAGATTTGCCTTTCAAGGGGTAATTTACGAGTACCTAGTTTTGCCTTTTGGCCTGGCACTAAGTCCACGCACATTTGTAAAATGTGCAGATGCTGCGATGCATGATGACGCATCTATCGGTGCTGGGGTTCAAGTTCAACTTAAAGAAAAGTGTCTCAGTCTTCCCTCTCAGTCAGTAAACTTTTTCGGTCTGTCACTGGATTCCGTTGCAATGAACGATTATCTCAGGACAGAACAGAAACACTGTCGCAGACTCCTGGGTCTGATGGCTTCAGTTCTGGCTGCTCTTCCCTTAGGCAGGCTACATATGAGGAGTTTCCAACGCTGGGTATCGAAATTCAGGCTGGACCCACGTATTCACGCGTGCCGCACTTCAGATTGTGCGCTGACCATATGTCAATGGAACAGACCAAATTTTCTGCCACAGGGCACACCGTTGGGCACAATATGTGCCCGGTCCGTAATAACCACAGATGCTTGGTGGGCTGGGGTGCCACACACGAGGGCAGATCGGTGAACGGTCAATGGAAGCCAAGCCTACGCGCAGTACATATCAAAGCTCTGGAGCTAATGCCGGTTTTACTGGCTTTGAGACATTTTCTGCCATTTGTGGAAAATACTCATGAGTTAGTCAGAATGGACAACACGACAGTGGCAGCCTACATCAACAAACCAGGGGGCTTGCGCTCCCCTCAGTTACACAGGCTAGCACACAGACTGATACTCTGGAGCAATGCCAACCTTCTTTCACTCAAGGCCACGCATGTGCCTGGGGTGGAGAACACAGGGGTGGATCTGCTTTCCCGGGGTCATCCCTGGTACGAAGAATGGAAACTGCACTCAGATGTTGCGAAACAGATCTGGCAATGCTAAGGTCACCCGACAGCGGACTTCTACGCCTCCAGAGAAAACACTCAGTGTCCCTGTTCTTTTCACTGCACGACGCGGAAGCCCCGTTGGGGCAGTCTGGCCACGCGTTCTCCTTTACGCGTTTCCCCCGTTGTTCTAATATCCCCAACGCTAGACAGAGTGAGGAACTCACGGTTATTCTGATAGTGCTGAACTGGCCACAGAAACACTGGTTGGCACAGCCTTGGCTTCTCCCGCTGCAGAGAGACTTGCTGTCACAAGCTCAGGCAGAAATTTTCCACCCCCACCCGGAGCGGCTGGCTCGCTGGGCCTGGCCCGTGAGGGGCTGCATTTGACAACATGGGGTTTACCCAAAAATTTTGTAATGACCATCCACAGCGCTAGAGCTCCCTCCACGCGTACATTATATGAAGTGCCATGTGTTTGAGAACTGGTGCAGTGATACTGAGGAAATCCCCTTTCAGTGTTCAATAGGCACGGTGTTAACGTTCCTACAGAGTCTACTTGATAAGGGCAAAGCTTTTTCTACGGTAAAAGTTTATCTAGCTGCTATCTCAGCATGCCATGGAGGTGTCGAAAGCATGCCATGGAGCTGTCGTTTTATGCGCAGTGCGCGATGCTTACGCCCTGTGTCAAAGCCTTTGTCTCCAGTGTGGGACATGCCTTTGGTATTGGAAGCCTTGTTAGAGCTTCCTTTCGAACCGTTGTCTAAAGTAGAGCTGAAGATGCTTTCGCTTAAGACGGCACTGCTTTTGGCACTGGTTTCAGCTAAACATGTTGGTGATGTGCACACATTGTCAGTGCATCCATCGTGTTTGCGATTTGGTGCTGGGGATTCTAAGGTCTCGTTGCCCCCGAACCCGGCTTATATTCCTAAGGTTATGGACACATCCTATTGGTGCCTTCTCTTGGATCATTCTGCTTTTTACCCGCCACCGTTTGTGTCTGAGGACTGTCCTGTGCATGCTTCTGAGAGCGTATATAACCAGGACTTAATCTTTCAGAAAGCCGGATCAGCTTTTTGTTTCATGGTCTGGACCTCACAAAAGGAAGCCAATTACTAAGCAACGTCTTTCCCACTGGATAGTGGAAGCGATTGCTCTGGCTTATTCGGCTAAAGGGCTTGAAACTCCAGTTGGCTTGCATGCGCATTCCACTAGGGGAATGGCCACTTCGTGGGCGTTGTTCAAAGGGGTATCGCTGCAAGGTTTGTAAAGCCGCTTCGTGGTCCTCCCCAACAACGTTTACGAGGTTCTACAGACTCGATGTTACTGCGCCTTGCACGGCTCATGTGGTTTTGAGTGTGAACTCATCGAGGGCACAGAGCACCCAGACATGATGAAGTGGTCACGTATCATCGAGGTTGGCTTGTCCGGCAATACGGAAGTAAATATATCCCATATGTGAGATACCGAACGAATGCTTGAAAGAGAACTTAAGGTTACGACTGTAACCCCGGTTCTCTGATAGCATGAGTGAGGTATCTCATCAGACCACCCTTCTTGCGGTGAGCGAGAAGAGGTTGCTACCTTGAATGACGCCAGTGGGCACGGGCAGCTGTTAATATAGGTGGCTGGCCCCAGTGCGCCAGGCGTGGCCAGCCAATCATGGTTGGCATAGTGATAATGTGCTTCGGAGGGATACGCAAGGGGAGACATACCCACATGTGAGATACCCCACTCATGCTATCAGAGAACCGGGGTTATGGTCGTAACCTTAAGATTTTTCCCAAGATCCCGACCCAAAATACGGGACATTTAGAGCAGCTTCCCATTGCAATTCCTCTGTTAACAGCAAGAAAACAGACTCCAAAACTGCCGTTATTTATTTACTTTTTAATGGAGCATAAGCTCTCACAGCACTTGCGACACCGGAGCCACTGTCCTGAATCTTGAGCTTCAGAGTTTTGGCTTCTTTATCTATTTAAGCAATGGGTTCTCTCCACCGTTTTCCGACTTTTTTTTTTTTAGCTACTATTAGTGAATGAGACACTTCATGACACACCACTGACATCCAATCATAAATCATTTCTATTTGGATCTTTTTTGAAAATATAACATATACTACTACTACCCTATTATTATTATTATTATTATTATTACTATTATTATTATTGAATACGCCAGGCAAACCCTTTTGCAGATCTCGGCTTTGCTTTGGGACATTAAAAGCCTTTGAGACTGATTTTCTCCTTACTATGAAGTCTGGCATCTTAAACAAGCGTCCGGAAACAGCTTGTAGCCTGTAGGCTACTCTGCAGCCGTCAATATTTAAGCGAACTGCTGAAACCATAATGTTTATTTTTATTTTTAGGAAGACTAATTCAATCGTAATTAAACTAAAGGAAAAGACAGCCTTTCCAGAACTTTGTCTGTCAAAGCTTATTTAGAGATGGGAAAACACACCAGGTTAAAATTAGTCTCCCTTGCACCAATTTTCTCAGGTATCTGTGTGCACATAGTTGTCAATGGACATCTACATTTCAAATTATTGTTTGTTTCACAATATGTTTACACAAAAAATATGGCCTTTTAAAATTCAGTTGTTCTAATAACATTTATACGCCTTCCATTCACAGAATCTGTTAGTCTCCCAACTTTTTCCTCTTACAATCTTGGCTGAAGCAGCCAAAGAGTCAGTCTCATCTCATTTATCCATAAGACTCTTGAACAGCAGGCAAAGTTCTTCTTAGCCCTTTCTTGACAAAGTTTGTGATTCTTATAACATGGCAATCAGGTTTGCAAGGGCTTACTAATGCGTCTGAGAACATGATACCTTGTTCTTCAGGAGTTTCCGGGATGGAAAAATGGTGACACTGGACACTAAATGATTTCTGAAGGCATCAAATTTTCTTTTTTTTTATAGCCCTTCAGACTAGCACACCTTTTTGAGGTGATCACATCGCAATAGTCTCAATTATTTAAACAGGGTTACATGTATTTGACAGGAGTTTTACAATATTCCTCAGGATGCCTTTTCGACTTATTTAATCCAAAAGGCATCCCGAGGAGTCCTTTTTTTGATGTAAAGTAAATGCCGTAACACTGCACTTTCCCTCTGGGACTAACAAAGTGCAATCTCTCTCTCTCTCTCTCTCTGTCTTTTATCTGTATTAGAGTGGCCTGATAATTCTGCTCATCTAAATATAAGGTAATTCTCATTTTAAGAGTAGCCTAGTTATTTTACATGAAGTATGCTTGGAATTAATATATGATCTTTAAACCAACTAACTTAATTATGCATGCATAAAATGAGCTCACCTGACTACCGAGGGTATTAATTTCTCTCTCAGCCTTGTGTAGTTTTCCCGTGAGAAGGGTGTTCTGCTCCTGGGTCGAACGCAGCTCTTTCTCCACTCTCTCCAGCTGCATGCGAACAGACTGTTTCTCCGACTGTTTCATAAATGAAGAAATCAATCAGTGATAACAAAGACCACTTATATTTACATCATTATTTCACAACAGTTCGTCTGTGTCATAAAGACTGCAGTGCCACAAATATCTACAATATTGTGCACATTAACGAAAGACAATAAAATGAAGGAAACAGAAAATGTATACACAGAAATATAAACAGAAAAAATGTGGATCTAAAACACATTCACACTCAAGCGTCATTTTAATAATCTATTACTTTATATACTATGATAATGCAGATGTAAACCAGACTCCAACTGGTAATTTGGATATTGTGTGCAGTATATTATGCTTTGAAACAAGAAGAATCAACATCATTATCATAAGTATGACTTACAATTTCCCAATCAGTTCATTCCTGACAGTAATACTTTATCTGTAATTTTATACTCTCTAAAAGTTTCAATGAGTAGAAATAATTAAAATAACAAAAATAATTTAAAGCTTTTATCAGCAGCCACTGATGCTTACAATGCAAAATAAGTAACCTATAATATCAGTCTCCTCTCTCACCTCCAGAGCTTTGACGGCAGCCTGGGACTCGGCCAGCTGGCGGATCTGGATTCGCTGCACGTTTTCAGCCTGTGCCCCTGAGCTGTCCCTTTCTGCACGGAGCTCCGCCACCTCAGCTTCCAGACCACGGATTCGCTGGTGCAGCTGGGCCTTTTCCCTCAACAGTGCCTCCACTCGCTTGCCATCCCGTGCAGGGTCGCTGCTCTGCAGCTGCGCACTCAGCTCCTCCTTATCCCTCTCCAGACGTGCCAGCTGAACACGCAAACAAGCACACGTTCACAGAGGTGCAAGAAGAGCATCATCACGCATTTGTACACTATAAATGACAGCCAAAGGCAAATACAAAGGAATGATAAATACACTGCTATGTGTTATTCACTACACAAACAAGCAAGTAAACTTTTGCAGAACACATACATCAGCACTGTAACGTAGCTTCCTCTCCTCAAGGATGCGCTCATGCTCCTCTCGCTGGTGATCAAACTCTGATTTGAGAAATGTGAGGTCATAACGCAACTTGTTGTATTCAGATCTATACTTTTCTGCTTCCTGCAACAGAACGAGAGAGCAAGAGAGTAAATAAATAAGATAAAAAATATGCAAGAACATCCTGCTTTAGCAGACACACCATACCAGCAGGATCTTCCTAATGCATGTATGTTTGTAGAGAATAAAATATTGTATATGAAGAAAAATTACATGTCTCCTGTTACAAATTGTGTGTACATGATTATTCACAGAAACAGGTGAGACTACCACCTCACTAAACAGTAGTGACAGCCCTAAAATACACACCCACACACTTGAAACAAAAGTGAAAACAGATTATCATTCAACAAACACACAAATTTGGTTACACTAGTCAAACTTTACAGTGAAATGCAATAAATACCAGGGATATTTGTATGCATGTGTTTCACTGTTTTACTATTTCATTCACAAGTATACCTTGTATGTGTCTCTATTGTTCATTGAAGAAAATTTTATTATTGTTGTAGCTCTAAAAATGTAAACATTTATCACTGTTTAATCAATATTTCAGTGTATTCCATGCAATACATTTTTCATTAAAACATATACTGAAATACCAACCTATGCAAAGTTCTTTACTGCTGAGCACTTTTTAAAAACTGACAGAGTGACATACAGTTGTGGTCAAAAGTTTACATACACTTGTAAAGAACATAATATCATGGCTCTCGAGTTTCCCGTTATTTCTACAACTCTGATTTTTCTCTGATAGAGTGATTGGAACAGATACTTCTTTGTCACAAAAAA
>JBBIGA010098210.1:0-11044 GCA_037576975.1 Alestes dentex | reverse complement strand
GGAAACACGGCTGAACCTTAGTACCCGCAACCAAGTCGACCCCAACACCCCCCACCCCAACACCCCCCGGAAACATGGCCGAGCTGGTAAAGAAAGTCCGCGCTAAGGTGTCCTCTTTTTCACAATCCCGAATCTGGTCACCCTATGCTACAGTGTCTAGGATATCTCAGCTGGTTGTCTGGGGATGGCTAGGTATGCCCAGATTGATCACTGGCCTACGTGGTCAAATGAAGAAATATTTTTCTTTTTTTATTTTTTGAGCTTCATATACCAAGAGAATGAATTTGTTTTCATTTTCTTCACATCATTCCTGAATGTGGGAGACCCACTTAATTTTCTTTTCTTAGCCCTCATTGTTTCATTAGCTTTTATTTAACCAAGGAAATCATACTGAATTTTTTTCACAGAAAGTGTCCTGGCCAAGACATATAACAAATTATTTCCATAATAAACAAATAACACATTACAAACACAAGACCAAAAAATCAGTCATCATCATCATCATCAATCTATAATAAACCCCTTGCAACACTTTACACACAGTCCGCTTCCACTCTTTGAAGAATGTTTTTAAAATAATTAAATGACAAGTTTCAAAAATGGTAAACAACAACCTTCAAACGAACGTTTTGCCCAGGGGCCCACACAACCCATAATCCGTCCCTGCATGGGAGGAGCTTGTTAATGATCTGAAGGCAGTAACAAGTCATTAACAAGTCTTAATGACTTGTTAATGATCCACAGTCATTAAGAGGACCTTTGGTAACACATTACATCATCATGGATTAAAATCTTGCAGTGCCCGCAAGGTCCCCCTGCTCAAGAGGCACATTTACAGCCAATATTAAGGTTTGCCAGTGAACATCTAAATGATTCAGAGAAGGCTTGGGAGAAAGTGCTGTGGTCAGATGAGACCAAAATCCAGCTCTTTGGCATCAACTTGATCCACTGTGTTAGGAGGACGAGAAATGCTGAGTATGACCCGAAGAACACCATCCTTACAGTCAAGCATGGAGGTGGAAACACTATGCTTGGGGATGTTTTTCTTCTAAGGGTACAGGATGACTTCACCGCATTGAGGGGCCATAAAATCTTGGATGAGAACCTCCTTCCCTCAGCCAGAACACTGAAGATGGGTTGTGGATGGGTCTACCAGCATGACAGTGACCCAAAACATACTGCCAAGGTAGCATAGGAGTGGCTAAAGAAGAAGCACAATAAGGTCCTGGAGTGGCCTAGCCATTACTTCCGGGTCGCTGCTCGTGCGGTCGACCGGAGGGCTAGCGGAGCGGTGTTTGTACTGTATTTATTATCTTTCTTGTTTGCTTTCTGTTTTTTTGTGCGTATGTGTACACAGGCTTGCACAACCTGCCTTGCTCTTTCTTTAAATTGCCCCTCGGGGGCAAATAAAGTTCTTTGAATTGAATTGAATTGAATTGAAAGTCTCCAGACCTCTTTCCTATAGAGAATCTGTGGAGGAGCTGAAGCTTCGAGTTCCCAAGCAGCAGCCAAGAAACCTAAAGGATTTAGAGAGTTTCTGTAAAGATTTTTCAAAATCAGTGCCTAACCTAACTACTGCTCTTGTGGCTGCAAGAGCAATCTAATCCGCACAGCAATCAAATCCTCACAGCAAAGTTCTGACGCAGAAGAGTAGAGGCTGCAGCAAAGGGAGGCACACTCATATTTACTAACCTTAATTACAGAAGTAACAGGTGACAAGGTATCTACAAATCCTTATAAGACATTATCGCACTTAGAAAAATAGATGCAAACTCTCTCTCTCTCACACACACATATACACACACAAACACACACACACACACACGCATAAATGCACACTGACCTGCTCGTGCTTGGTGAGTCTGGTTTTATTATGGATGTCAGAGGAAACCAGGTTAAACTGGTGTTTCTCAGCCAAGATCCTGAGGAGCAGCACCACAGTACGACTGCCACACTTCCCCACTCGATTGTAGATCACCTGACTGGGGAACGGCAGCACCTAAACACACACAAACACACACACACACAAATATATGCTGTTAATTTTGTAGAACAAGGCATTTCACTGTATGTAACTCACAGGGATATACACTACACTGCAAACAATCGGAATCAGCATTAACTTTCCTAAAAGTATACATAAAAACTGAAAATTTGTTTGAAAATCAGTTTGTTTTCTAGGTCCGTCACTTAAAATCAAATTGAAAATCCATTTAAATTCCAGTTTGTAAGGTAACAAAACAGAGAGCATGCCAAGGTGTGTGAATACTTTTGCAAAGCACTGTACATGTCATTGAGCTGTGGGAGGAAAGCAGGGTACCCAGCATAAACCCACACAGACACAGGGAAAACATCTAAACTCCAGACAGTAAGGACCATGTCCACCCAGTTAGAAATCAAACCCAGAACCTTCTCACTGTGATGTAAAACCACTTACCCCTGTGACAAAATTACAGGACTAAATCTGAATTCAGTGCCTTGCATTGATCTCCTGATGACTATAGTGCAGAATTAAGCTAAAGACGATTAAGCTAAAGAATATTAAATAAAATACACATTTACACATATTACAGGCATAAACATGCAAAAAAGTTTCTGATATCTTGAACAAACGAGTGAGAACAATCCAGGTTTGGTTAAAGTCCATTGGCAGCTTACTTGACTTGACAAACTGTAATGATGTGATGAAGGTGCTTGTCACCAAGCATCTTATGTTTGTTATTATTATATTTGTTTGTAGGTATTTATTTACTGACTAGATAAAAGCTTTTACATATTTTCTCAGATGTCAGAAGCCATCTCCACAGTAAGGTCTGTGCATTTCTGCATTGCACAAAGTCCTGAAACCTACCAGAAACCTGGAACTTTGCTACCAAAAGACTGGAAGTTTATGTTTATCGGTCCTGTTCCAGTTTCTCATTTTTCAGCACTATTAAAGTCACCAAGCACTAGTAAAGTCAATAAGCACTATGACCAATAAGTACACAACATAATAATACAGTGGTATGTTAACATGTCTGTTATTATTTTAAGAATGATTCACTTTTGTAAAGAGGACACTGTATTTTCTATCAGCACAGCTGGTGTTATAAGCTACAGTAAGCAAGTTAACATTAATGCATCAGTTCACTCTCAAGAGGGAAAAATTCCCCATATGTCTACATCATGATGTATCAAGCATAACTGAAAGCAACCTCTTACACATGTAACTCACACAAACTTTCACACCACCTAAATGTTCAGATGTCACCTGATGTAACACTTGAAAAGGACCCTTATTCTATAACTGAGCACAGTTAAACCTATCCTGACTTCTCCACAAACATACGCACACGCACACGCGCACACATGCGCGTGCACGCACGCACACACACACACACACACACACACACACACACACACACACTACAGACTCCTCATAAAAGTCTGGTGTATAGCCCTGTAATTGTCATGCCTCCTATATGAGTGTGTGTGTGTGTGTGTGTGTGTGTGTATGTGTGTGTGAGAGAGAGAGAGAGAGAGTGTATGGATATGTGGCTGCAGATAGACCACAAAAGTCTTGGAAGAACTGCTCACTCCCAATATTACAAATAGGACTGAACACTACAGATCTAGTGCCTCTAAAATGTGTCTGCAGATGCCCACACACGGAGGACCATGTGTTTGGTCCGCTGGCTTTTCTACTGCCCCCCCCCTCTCTTTAACCCCCGTTCCTCCATCTCCCTTTCCTCCTCTCCCTCCATCACTTATCATTCGCTATATAAATTCTCATTTGCTCTCACCATCAAGCGATGCAGTGTCTGAGAGCACATGTTTTTCACTGAAGGCCAAAAGCAAAATTCCTTTTTCTTTTTTTCCCTCCCTCCAAACTGCATCTCTCTCTGTCTATTTCACAATCTCTCAGTCTAGTGACATGCATTCAAATCTATTACTGTGTTCCTACTCTTGTTTTAGTGGAACGCTTTGGATTCAGTTGATTTTCTTGTGTGGCTGGAACTGATTTTTTTCTCTTCCTCTCTTTATGTCTCTCACACACACCCAAACATGCGCACACACACACACACACACACACACACACACACACACACACACACACACACATTTTTGTGGCCTTTCTATTTGTCTCTTTTGAGATGTGGCAGACAGCCTAACTGTGTTTGTGTGGGTGTGGTGAATTTGTGGAATGTATGTGCTTTGCCAGTAAACTCTTGATTTGTGAAAATTTTGGTTCATGTTAGTGTGTGTATGTGTTAGGAGTGTAGCCAGTGAACTTGTCTTGTCACAAAAAGAGCAGGTGCTGCAAAGTGTGTAACATCTGTACAAGGGGTGGCCGCAATATTTGTAGGACAGGGCAGGATCTTCTGCAGCAGTGGTGCAGCAACCATTACTTCAGCTTTTCTTGTAAACATGCTTTTTAGGGGTCTTTGCTGTAAGTGGTGAGCCCTAATAGAATAAGCAGCATCTTGTATGATCTGGAGGTCTAGAGAACTGGAGTTCCCTGGGTAATCATTGCATAAGGGTTCATCACTGAGACTGGTTGACCGAACCTGTGAAATCTTAGTGGCCCAATGGAATAAATTATATTTGGTGCCAAGAAGCATGCCTCTTCACACTATTCATATCAGCTGTAACAATCGTGAAAGTTAAACTGCATGTATATGTGTGTGTGTACCGCGAGGCTGAGAGTGTGACACCCAACATGTAGCAGCACCAATGTTCTATAATATTTATTAATATTTGTCAATATTTATTCATATTTTTCTATTGTGAGTACAGCATTGTGTATTATTGATACACAATGCTGTACTGGATTAAAAAAATACAGTAATCCCCCACTTTTCGCGGGGGTTACGTTCCAAGAGCACCCGCGTATAGTGAAAAATGTGTTGTGTTGTGAAAAAAAATGCCTATTTTTATAGTGTAAACCCTAAATATGCCCCCAAATATGCTCCCAAAACACTTTAATTTCATTTAAAACTCGTTTAATACATTACCCTTAACGAAAATGTAAAGGTAAACCTGTATTCCTACTGTGCTAGAATATAAATACCAATGTTACCCCTGTATAGACTGTTCTGTAATTCATGCACGGGCGTTTTCTTTGGTATGTACTGTCGTTTTCTTTGGTATAAGCAGGTAAATAAATTAATGTAATTTTTAGTAATAAACATACAGTAAATGTACAGGTAATCACCAATAATTTTTACAGTTCAATAATTTACTGTTAGGAGGAGTCAGATTGTAGTGACCCGCGGACAGCGACTGAGCTCAACAGCCTCTTTTAATTTAATTTACAGTAATAAAAATATAGGGCTTTAAGAAGGACAAACGAAAAACAAGAAACACTCGAGACGCTCCAAGGGGCAAATTCTGGACTCCGGCTGCCACAGGTGTATCAAACTGCAGCAGCCAATCAGCAGCAAGGAGAAATAACGTTCTCGGATTGGCTACTTTCAAACCTCCTGCCTCTATGTCTGGTCGTTATCTCCCTGTGAATGTAAGGGCAATCAGGGGTGCCTCTGAAGGACAGAGGGGCTGGTCAGGGTGCGAGATCACCCCAGACCCCCTTTGTTCTCAGAAGATCTGGAACCCAGATGGAAAGGTGTGATAATCCAGGGGTCTCTCTCTTGGTTAAAAATTAATCCAAGTTTGAAAGCAACTGTGACACATTCAGATGAATCAGAATTTCCTGTGATCCTACATTACAAAACTAGTAAATTATATTTTTCTTAATAATTTAGCACTAAAATGCACGAAGAATTATATATTGCCACGAAAAAAGCTATCTGGAAGATATCTGCGGTTTCCACGAATTTGCTGAAGTTTTCGCCAACAATTATTAGTTCGGTTCTAAGAAAAAATGACTGAATCCGAAACACTTTAATTTCATTTTAAATTCAGCTTAATACATTACCCTTAGCGAAAATGTAAAGGTAAACCCGCATACGCGCTGGACAGTGTACACTGAACTGTGTCTCCCACAATTAATTCACGCAAGCATCTTAAATAACATTCTCGCATTGGCTACTTTCAAACCTCCTGCCTCTGAGTACAGCAGTATTTAACCATCCCAAGTGTTCTCTGGACAGTACAAAAACATGTATACGGAGAATGTTCGGAGTTTCCACGTTATTGCGGGGATTTCCGTGTACAATTATCTGCGGTACACTGATTCCGTGACTCCTTATCTGCGTAAAAGCTGTGGGGGGGGGGGTTTACTGTATTCATTAATTACATTTACACCTTTCTCTATATTCAGTACATTTTAGCTCCACCTGTTCACACCAGAGTAATAAGGAGCAATTCAACTCAAGACAGTCAGAACAGGGACTATTTACATATCTCACATATCTCAGTTTTAAAGGCACAGCAACAGAAGAAAGCCAGTTGTAAATTCTAAGGAATATGCCCTTCTTGGTTGTTTATTCTTCGTTGTTTATTCAGAGTAATTTCACTTTTACAGATGCTGAATAGTTTATGAAATATTAGCTTTTTAGCTTCTCTCTGTCTGTGTATTTGCAGCAGCATTCAGCAGCTAGCCTGACAGCCAACCCCACAACCGTACTCAATACACCAGATTAGTGTTTTGTTATATTATTTTAATCCTTTCTCTTTCAATGGCACTTCAAACATCAATAAAACTGTTTATATTTCCTACTGTCCTTGCTTATGTAACATTACTACTGAAAATGCACACAGCAAAACAGCTTGTCTGTTGTCTCGATTACCGCCATCATAAGCCTATCAGCACTGTTAAGGTTCAAGTGTAGTCAGTCATGTAAATATTTACACATCATTAGTGATGAACTTTTGGTTCAGTCACTAAAGCTAATGACTCCCGACAGGGTCTCTCCATGTTTACAGTTCTCTAAAACAGTGGTCCAGAACATTTGAATTTGCTTATAATTTTGAACACGGTGATAACATTATATATTAATTGATCCCACAACAAGGGAGTACCACTGAACAGTTTCCAGGCGTTGGTTGTCCCCAAGTTATCATAGTCAGTTAAATTTTAGTTTTTACCTATAATTTAACACAAACACACCCTTGAACTGAATTATTTATTATTGCTGTCTACCTCAATATTTGCACACTAAATGACTCTGCTGCTATGATACAGTCTGTGCTGTTTTTTTGTTCTTTGTATTGCACCATGGTCCTGCAGGAACAGTTTCATTTCAATCTGTATTCTATACAGTCTTATGCAAAAGTTTGGCCACCCCTTGATAAATAACAGATTTTGGTGATTTTGTAATTGAAAAGATGTTAACACAGTCTCTCTAGGAAATGGAAAAAAATACACAATATTTTCACCAAACATTGATGCATATTTACTTTTTATGCCATAAATTGAACAAAAATAAAAAATAAAAACATTATTATGGCACTGTGCAAAATTTTGGGCACCCTAGTTCCAAAGTCTCAGATTCTTCTCACAAGGTTTCAGACCTTAATCAGCTCGTTAGATCTGATGCATGGCAACAGCTGTCATTAGTAAATGTCAGCTGGTGCCAATTTCAAAGCTTTACAAATACTCTGACTCTTCAAACCTTGTGCACGCACTTGTGGACACTCAAAAACCATGGGTTCCTCTAAGCAGCTGTGTAATGAAAGTTACTGATGCCCACAATGCAGGGGAAGGCTACAAGAAGATAGCAAAGCGTTGTCAGCTTGCAGTTTCCACGTGAGAAATGTAATTAAGAGATGGCAGTTCAGGAGGAATTGTGGAGGTCAAGATGAGATCTGGAAGACCAAGAAAACTCTCAGAGAGAACTGCTCATATGCTGCTTAGAAAGACAAATCAAAACCCCCATTTGACTGCAAAAAGCCTGCAGGAACATTTAGCAGACTCAGGAGTGGTGGTACACTGTTCCACTGTGCAGCGATGCTTGCACAGACAAGACCTTCATGGAAGACTCTGCAGAAGAAAACCTTACCTGTGTCCCCTTCATAAAATCCAACATCAGAAGTATGCAACAGAACATCCACAGAAGCCTGATGCATTTTTGGAAACAAGTGCTGTGGACCGATGAAGTTAAAATATAACTCTTTGGCCACAATCAGCAAAGGTATGTTTGGAGAAAAAAAAGGAGCAGCATTTCATGAAAAGAACACCTTGCCAACTATTAAGCATGGGGGTGGATCTATCATGTTTTGGGGTTGTGTTGTAGCCAGTGGCACAGGAAACATTGCACGGGTGGAGGGAAGAATGGATTCCACTAAATACCAGCAAATTCTGGAAGCAAACATCACACCATCTGTAAAAAAGCTGAAGCTGAAAAGAGGATGGCTTTTACAACAGGACAATGATCCTAAACATACCTCGAAATCCACCATGGACTACCTCAAGAGACGCAAGCTGAAGGTTCTGAAATGGCCATCACAGTCCCCTGATTTAAACATCATTGAGATTTGTGAGTAGATCTTAAAAGAGCTGTGCATGCAAGACGACCAAAGAATATTACAGAACTAGAAGCCTTTTGCAAGGAAGAATGGGAGAAAATCCCAAGTACAAGAATTGAAAGACTTTTAGCTGGCTATAAAAAGTGTTTGCAAGCTGTAATATCTGCCAGAGGAGGTGTTATTAAGTACTGATTATGTAGGGTGCCCAAACTTTTGCAGAGTGCCACAATAATGTTTTTTTTTTTTTAATCTTTGTTCAATTTATGACAAAAAAGTGACTAGGCATCAATGTTTGCTGAAAATATTGTGCATTTCATAGAGAGACTGTTTTTACAGCTTTTCAATTAAATAATGACCAAAATATGTTATTTATCGAGGTGGTGGCCAAACCTTTGTATAAGACTGTACATGGCTGAAATGAGAGTAAACCTACTGTATCTTACTAGTGATGCCATTAGTCTCATGAAAATGCTTTGTTCAAGAAACTATGTCTGAAAATGCCTGGAAAAAGCTTGTGGCAGATCACTATAATCATTCAAAATGTGATGTTAGATAAAAGTTATAAATGACAGGCTATTAAAGACAATTAATGATAAAAGAATCATGTGAGGATGTTTGAAGTTGCATTCATTGTAAAAATAAATCAAGTGGACTACTCCTTTAAATGAAGTCCTCTCTACAGAGAGAGGAATGATGTGGTCTTTGGGCTCAGAGACGCTTCAACAACTGAACATTTTAAGAGACCGTTTTCTACATACTGTACATACAGGAAGTTGCATTTGTCCAAACAGCTTCAAGAGTCGTGCTATTAAACTTACTAAGTGAAGTCACAGGCCACAATCTAGGACATGTGTGTGGCCTGCATTTTTATGTGTGTGTACATGGATGCATAATTCTGGTCTATGTGTAAACCGCAGGCTGTTTTTCGGTATGGCTGCATCATTAAACAGCTTCCACTAAAACATAGCACTGTAAACATCCCCCACGCGCACAGGAAGCTGCAAAGGGGTCCCGGCCTGGCCACCTCATGACCGAAGCTGCCGGAGTGGGAGTAAGAGTCGCCGTCCCGTCTGATGAAGTTGAGAGCAGAGTGCTCTGTCATTATCCCACCCTGAGAAGAGGGCTGGACACTCAACATGGTGCATCAAAAGCACCAGCATCTGTTATTAAATCACATTAAAGCTAAATGACACCTTCAGTTAAACCACTGCTGCCTCTGGTTTTCATTCATGCACTAAATGAAAAATGAGTTGGACATCAAATATTGAAATGGAGGGTGAGAACACTTTAAAGGTCTCATAACCAACATTTTTTTCTGTATATTCTCCTATGCATGTGGTTTTATGTAATTCATTTTTACATGACCATTTTGAACATTTTCTTTCCTTATAATTAAAATGGCACTTTTTATTACTTAGCTTTTAAGCAATATAACCTGTTGCCTGAAACCTGAAACAGCCTTCATAGCCCCCAAACCTACTAAAAACACGTGCTAAGATCTTAAAACGTGCAAGTAAATATTAAACTGCGCATAGAAGACAACATCTGAATACCACACTCAAGTGTGTACATGAACAGTCAAATGTATAGAAAGGCCTACTGTAAGAATATATCAGCATCACAATCACAACATTAAACTAACTGTCTGCAGTAATGCCAGTCCACTACTACAACATGAAAGGGTGAGCTAAACCACTATTGGTTGACTGACAACAAACTACGCTGTTTTTTGCATCATAATTTATATATATGGAGTGTACAAACTGGAGAGCAAATGGTAACAGGTTTTATTTTCCCATAGTAATACGCCCTTCAGAGAAATGCTATGGAAACACACGCAGACAGTGTTGAGTGGTATGAATGGGTGGTACCACACATGTCAAACGAACACACTCCCAAACACACAAATGAGCAATACAATCCTCCCTCTCTCTTTCTTTAGCCCTTCCTTTTCTCCACGGTTCCCTCACTTTAAGCCTGGTTGCACAGTGTCCTCTTTGTCCAGCTTTGTGGCTAGCGATCAAAGTCCTGCTTCAGTTGTACATGCTCCAATACAGCTCAATCACACTCAATCACTCTCTCTCTCTCTCGCTCTCTCTCTCTCGCTCACACACACACACACACACACACACACATTTTCTTTTACTATTTTCTCAACATACAAGTTCCCACAGAGGCTAAAAGTTTTACCTCCTACTGGAACCAAGTGTCGCTATTTAGATTAAGCTTTGCTTATACTGTGCATTTCTGTGCATTTTTTGCATGAAAAACAGGCTTTATTTGCTCCTAACTAGCTATACAGATTTCCACTGAGTGAAGTGTGGAGAAGTGTCATCAGTCAAGGGCTCCACAAGAAGAACCCACACAAACACAAGTAGAGACAATTAGGACCTTAAATACACAAACACACACACACACACACACACACACACACACACACACACACACACACACACACACACACACAGGAAAGAGCCAGACATGTTTTAGCCGTGTTGAACATTAAACACATTAAACCAAAGTTGGCCAAACTTACAGCTCATATTTTATCATTTCACTCTCTTCTTCTTTCTCTTTCGGCTTTATCCTTCAGGGGTCGCCACAGCGAATCATCTGTCTCCATTTAGTCCTATCTGCT
>JBBIGA010098149.1:0-11046 GCA_037576975.1 Alestes dentex | reverse complement strand
ATATACATACATACATACATACACATACACACACACACACATATATATATACACACACTCACACAGAAAATCTATATAATGCATATATTTTCAATTATCCATTTAAAAACAGAGGACACACACTAGGTTTGAAAAATTTCACATTTCAGTCCATGAACGAAAATTATTTTCCAGTTTTCTTAAAACGCTGGTACTGTGTGATGTCCATAATCCAGCTGGGCTTCAGAAATGTATTTTCTGAGTCCTTGTATTTTGTTGTTCTGGCTACGCTTTAAAAATAGTTGATGCATTTTATGACTGATGGATTGTCGTCCTTTTAGGGGCCCATGTGCTGACTTTGTGATTTTATGCTCTACCAGTCATAATTCATTTTAATACATTCAATTTGCAACCTCTTTCTCATATCATGTCTTACTTGCAAAACAAGGATGAACAAGGAAATATTTTAAGTCTGTTCATGGTTGTGACACTGATAAAAAAACAAATTCAGGGCTGCTTTTCCGTACGAAGAATTGTGCAAATGTCTTGCCACCTTCCACCCCTTTATATTTTACTTGAAATCACTTTTTTCATGCAAAAATTTCAGATTGCCCTATCTTTGGCATGTCGAGTAGATTAAATGAAAGAAATGGGAACAAATGATTTACTGTGACAGGCTCCAAAGTGCCTAAAGATACACGGAGCCTAGATAAAAAGTTACAGCCACTCAGTATTCAGCACCACCAGTATACTGATCACCGCCCGATCATCTGGAATCATCTGCTCCTATTTCTTCACTGGTTCAGGCCTTATGTTAAATGGCCTTTGTCTGCCTAAATTACTCATACGTTGGTCACTGTGTGTCCAGTTCAGGGACTGGACTGAAATTGAGAGTCTTTGAATGTCCTTTTAGAAAGCCTGGAGAACTGTTCCTCAAGACTACATTAAAAATACAAGAAAGTCCCGACTCTTTGGATGCAAAACATGACGGAAAGAGGAGTGCCTCATAACCTTTGCACCGTGCTGCATTCAGGCATATATCTTAAAGACAAATTTGGCTTTCCACAATGTGGGCCCTTCTTTTGTTTTCTTAGAACTAAGAATAAACTTAAACTGCACTCAAAAGATAAATTACTGTGCAGCCCCAGAGTAGAATCCATGACCAGGAAACTGGTTCTAAGATGGTCTGGGATCAGCTCATATCTTCTTATCTCAAGAGAAAAGCAGAATCCCAATATTAGCCCTGAAATGAACATCGGTGACAAAATCCTCAGAAGCTCTAATGATCTACAACAGCGTAAAACAGATACTGCACAATAGGCTGTGATTATTTTTTAATCACCTATATTTAGCACAATTCTAGCGAGAACTGCACATTCTCTCTCTCTCTCTCTCTCTTTCTCTCTCTCTCTCACACACACACATACACACACTAATCAAATCTGAGCACAAACATATACATATTTAAATGGCAATTAAACGTATATCTACACCCCTTAACATGAACAAACAAACAATGCTGATTCATCATTCTGACATTTCGGCACTGCAATTACATCCAGTATAATAAACACCCAAGTGCATAAAAAACTCCCACTCTGATTACATAAAAACAGCAATATGAAACTTGGAAATGTAAAACTTCAGATCAGACAGACCTTTTTATGGTCTCTGGTGAACTTCTTCTGCTTTACCAAAGCAAATTTTAATGTAATCTTATTGTTTTATGAAGAGTTTGTTATTAAATAAAGAAGAAAGAACAGCTCTAGATTTTTGTTTTTTGTTTGTTTTCCAGTAATACTGTGAAGCACAGCATGTATGTGCTGCTTTAGAAGCAGATAGTAAACACACACACACGCACTTGACTCGATTCAGAGTTTATCATTAGAATTCACTGCTCTTGCTCTTTTTCAGACTCATGTGGGCTCAGAGACTGCAGCGGTAGCGCCCTCTAGGGACTAGTGGAGAGGTAATTCTTCAGTCAGCTTTCTTTACTCTCTCTGATTGTGTCCACCAAGCGACCAAGCGATGTAAAAGACGGGCGCTGGCTTGGGTCTGCCGCCCAACACTCTTTCATCAGAGAGTGCACCTGACGGAAGAAAAGAAACAAATCGTTGTTTGTTAAAAAAAACTAAATACATCTCACTGTCACTGATTTCTTTAACTCACCACCACAAAAGCCAAGTCAAGTAGAGCTTTATTGTCATCCCAGCCATATACATTAAGTGAGATGAAATATCATTGTCCCGGACCATAGGTGCAACATACACAGACAACACACTCAGACACAATGAGGGTCAAAAAGGGGGGAATGAATTATAATTAAACCTACCTATGTATATGTCTGAACATGCTATAACAAAACCATATTGTAAACACAATTACAATATAGATATAATATAGATATATGTGTGCTATATATCTATGCATATTACATGCTTAATAGTACACATATATATATTATCTATTATATCTAAAAGCAATGGCACACTCATACAAATAATCCTGAATAACCCACCCACTCTTGAGTTATTTTATTCAATCATGAACAATATACACTGGAACATAATAAGGGGTTGACATAAGTGGTACACAAGTATGCATGCACGGAATAAACAGTAAAATGTGCGGCAGTTTTCAGTCTTCACAGCCCAAAAGCGTACATAATCTGAGTAACTTTGGAGCTCTAATTAACACCACTTAGGTAAGGAAAACCTTAAAAAGAAAAATAATAATTAAGTTTTAAAATAACTGAAAGTGTGTACTATGTGGGGGCTTATTGTTTTAGACATCTGTTTTTTTTGGAGTGACTTGAAGCTAGCAAAGAGCATAAAGAGTTTTCAAGGCCATGGAACGAGAAAAGCCTTGCCAAGAAGGGAGGTCAGTGGCACCCCTTGATCAATGGAAAGACAAATTAAACGAAGAACAGTTTAAAACTTTCCAACCTGAAATTTTGCACAAAATGTACTTTTGAGGAGGCTCAGTATGGGATAGCATATCACTCGCTGAATGCTGAGTGGTGGGAACATGAGTGGTAGAACTGGTGATATTGACAGCAGAAGTGAGGATGACATGGACAGTGAGGTAGAAGATTGTTATACAGTCATTTTAGTAGTATTTTAATCGACCGCTCATTTGATCATCTTTCAAGGCCTGCCAGTTTTTTCACAGCTTCCTACTACTTTTAAATTTGAAATCAGTGATTTAGAGAAGTAACACCACAGACAACCATTTTAAACTTTTACTTATAACAAAAAGGTTTATTGTTATTATTATTTATATAATCAGTTTAATCGGTAGCTATGGTAGCATATGTGCTGAATGGACCTCAAAATTGATCTGAGGGCCATTTTGGTCATTTTTTTTACTAATTTAGATGCTTAATTAAGATTTCTACTTAAACTTAATTAAGATGTTTAATATCCTTGTTTTAAATAATATTTAAATAATATTATAGGGTACTGACAGTTATAGGGTACTCTGTGTGTGTGTGTGTGTGTGTGTGTGTGTGTGTTACCTGAGCAGGACATCCCTCAGGAGCTGGAAGTCTGTAGTTGTTTTTAAGCAGATCTATCAGGTGATATACAATCATCTGTCCCTGCTTATCAATTCCCATCTTTTCCATGAACACCTGAGGAACACAAACATACCACTGAATTCAAATTAAAGTTATAGTTCAGTTTGGCGTACAGAAAGCATATAAGCTAACCTCTTGAGGACTTGTTCTGAGGTGAGTATGTGATCACTGCTAATAAACAAATAGTTTTATTTCAACCTTTTTGAAATATTTTTTTCTTCACATGTTAAGATAAAGTGTCTGTTTATCACAGACATTTATAGTTTATGTTAATGTACAGTTTAAAAAAACTAAGCATTACATGAGTACAGCAGATGAGTATCTAACATGGTTTGTGCATTATGTGGACATAAATAGAGACAGCTAACTGGATTGTATTTCCATGAGAAAATGGGAAACACGATTGTGTGACTGCTATAAAACCAGTGTTTGGAAAGACACAAACACTGGTTTTACGGTCAAAAAAGCCAGGTACTGAATCGGTACCTCTTCTGAGTTTTGATTTTAGGC
Organism: Alestes dentex; assembly: GCA_037576975.1. Taxonomy (NCBI): domain Eukaryota; kingdom Metazoa; phylum Chordata; class Actinopteri; order Characiformes; family Alestidae; genus Alestes; species Alestes dentex. The sequence continues at coordinate 6,980 of JBBIGA010098149.1, read as the reverse complement.
ATCCAACGTATCTCTGATGAGAAGCACCATCAAAATTCAGTGGAATAAAAACAATAATAATACTTATGAACAATAGTGTGAGTGCTTTCATAATCTCATTAATAATAATGAAACATACACAGAACAAAACAGTGATTGCTTCTGAAATCACACTAACTAGAGGGAGAAAAATATATATAAAGAGAGAAAGAGGGGGACAGCTAGAGTGTTTAAAAGAGACAGAAAATTTTGAAAATAAATTGAGGGGGAGAAAAAAAAGAATGAGCATAAGAGATATAGTCAGAATGAAAAAGAGTGAATGAGGAAATTAATAAAATCAGGACAATAAGCAAAAAGAGATAATAAAGCTAGAGATATACAGACAGAACACAAGGTGAGAGAGAGAGAGAGTGAGAGAGAGAGAGAGAGAGAGAGAGAGAGAGAGAGAGAGAGAGGGACTCACAGCAGGTGGGCTGTAGTTTTTATCACTGTAGGTGAAAAGCTCGTACAGGACGACTCCAAAGCTCCACACGTCCGATGCCACTGAGAATTTACTCTCTGTCAGGGACTCTGGAGCGTACCTTCACCATCATATACACATTTTAACTATCACCACAACCACTAAATACACATATCTCAGAACCAAAGGTTTATTGTGCTTCCTTTACTGTACTGAGGAAGAATCAGCTCTAGAACAATGTCACAAATAAAGCATATGTGGTATCAACCATAGCACAGCACTCTCTGTTGTGATTAGATGAATGTTTGTCACATACATGTACACTGTGCCGATCAGCATTTCAGATTTCACTCTCTTTGATGACAAACTGACTCAAAATACATCCTATTATAAAACTAATGTTAACCCTCTAACTATAAAGTCAGTCTGTGGGTCCCCAATTCCTCACTCTCTACATACACTGTATGCCCAAAAGTATCCATATACCATTTCTAATTAGTAAGTACAGCTGATTTCAGGTGCACCCACACACAGTTTGTCTAATTCCCACAGAAAAGCATTGACCAACAGAATGAGATGCTCTTCTGCAGATGCAGGTCACCATGAGCAATGGCCCTCCAGTATTAGACTTTAGACCAATGGAAGTGTGTTCTAAAAGAGCTCCATACAGTCCTTTTGGGATGAATTGGAATGGAGTTTGTGGTGCATAACTGGTCATTTAACATCAACAACTGACCTCACTAATGCTCTTGTGACTGAATGCAATAAAACCCTGACAGTAATGTTCCAACATCTTATCTAAAGCCTTCCCGGAAAAAGGAAAAGGGTTCAGAAACTTCTATAGAATAATGAGTCTCTAAAAGGGCTAATGTGTGTAATTTCTCACCAGAATATTGGGCTCTCCCCTGGCTCTCTGACTGTGTAATAATCTTTATCTTGTGGCAGAACCTTCGTCAGGCCAAAATCTCCAATCTTCACCCGCACCTCACTCTCAACCAGGATGTTTCGTGTGGCCAAATCCCTGTGCACATACCGTTTGGATGCCAGGTAGTCCATCCCCTTTCGCGCGCACACACACACACACACACACACACACACATACACACACACACACAAACACACACACAAACACACACAAACACACACAAACACACACACACAAACACACACAAACACACACACACAAACACACACACACAAACACACACACACACAAACACACACACACACAAACACGCACACACACACACACACACACAGGCAGCAGGTTAGTGCTTTTGAGGCGACTTAAGGAAACCATTATACTGAATTACATTACAGTAGAATTATATTTAAGAATGCACTGAATACAAAATTTTTACCGTAACTATTTAAACAGCAGTGAAATACAGAAAACAAGGACATAGGAAGCAGGGGTTGCTGAGGGGCTGCAAAACCCCCAGCGATGTATACTATCAACTCTCATCCTGTTATCTCATTCTGAGACACAATCTCATATGAATGACAAAAATAATTTATGTAAAAAATATATAATAACACTTAGATAATAGATAATAATTAGCTCTTCCAGGAAGGACGGTTGCCGTTTGTGTGTACATACCTTGCAGATTTGGGACGCATAGTGCAAAAGTTTCTTGTGATCGAACCGCTCCTTGTTTTTAGCAAGGTATTCTCTGAGACTGCCATGTGGCAGGTACTCCATTATCAACCGCAGGTTTTTACGACCTGTAGAAGGAAAACACAAACGAGAGGATAAATCCAGCGCTCAGTTTCCCAAGAATCTGTTCTGAAGGCAAATCAATCATATTACACATGAAGCCGTTACAAATCAGGCGCTGAGAAGTTTTTTCAAGTTTTTTATTTTTATGAATGTATAATGATTTCATTAAATGAACATTAACATCAAAGGCTCAGCTGATTTACTTAGAGGTGAAACGGTGAACATGTAACATTATTTGAAAAACTTCAAAACAAAAAAGCTAACATTTAATGATCAGCATACATGAATTAGTAGAGTGAGAAGCTTGGTCTACGATCAGTTCCCTCCAGACAGATAACCGGTTATACTGGTAGGTTACTAAGCCTCACCTGCCGTATAGCAGACTCCTTTGTATTTGACGATGTTTTCATGCTGCAGTGATTTAAGTATTTCAATCTCTCTCTCGAAATCACGCAGGTGCTCAGCTGTGCTGTGCTGAAGCTTCTTAACTGCCACTACTTCACCTGTGTTATCCTGCAGAGGGTCATAACGACACTTCTCCACACTGCCAAAGTTACCCTACATTCACACAGAGACAGAGAGAGAGACAGAGAGAGAGAGAGCGAGAAAGAAAGAGAGAAAGAGAGAGAGAGAGAGAGAGAGAGAGAGAGAGAGAGAGAGAGAGAGAGAGAAGGAAAGAGAGAGGGGGGAGAGAATGTAATTTTAATAGTTATAGTTATTGAATAGTTTATAGGACATACAATATAATTTAAAAATGATAAATGTCATAGTAGAAGGTATTTTTAGACATTTTAAAAACTAAACGTTTAAATTTGTATTTACTGATGTACAGTCATAAACGAAATTATTCATACCCCTGGCAAATTTTGACTTGGTAATTTTGGTTTAGTTACAAGCAAGTTTCTTCTCAATTACTGTTGAGAAAAATATTTCTCAGCTTTTATTTACATTTGAACAAAAAGTGGCATGTCCAATATTATTCATAACCTTCTCAATAATCAATACAAAAGCCTTTTTTTGGCTATTACAGCAATCAAATGCTTCCTATAATTGCTGACGAGCTTTTTGCATGTATCCACTGGTATTTTCCCATAGACTGTGACAGTTTGCAGGTATGACTAATGTTGGACTTTTTGTTTATTTTTTTCCACAATGATGCCTCTTGTACATCGTCTTATTATCTTCTGGGAGACGCCTGTGTCATTTCCAATCAAGAAGAAACTTGCTTGCTGAATAAAAGTAACTAAGTCAAAATTTGCCAGGGGTATAAATAATTTCGTTTATGACTGTAAGTAAGTAATTTCTTGTCAATTTAACTTAAGACTTAATCACCTTTCAAAATATGAAGCATTTTGGATATAATTTTTTATAACTTGATTAATTCATTCTGGGATATACATTTTATTAAAACCACATTCTTGATGTTCTATCAGCTGTCTCTATAATTTTTGAATCACCTGCAGTTCTATAAACACGGTAAACATGGCTAAATTAAACTATACATAATTTTTAAATAGAAGTTCCACATGGCCAGCATGTGAGATTCATTTTATATATTGAAAACAGTAATTTTTCAAAAGTATGGTAATTGTACATGGAAACAGAATTGAATCATAGGGAGATGGTGTAAGTAGGTTACACATTCTGGAGGAGGTGGATCTTTCCGTCCTGCCATAAATTTATTTGGCCATACTGGAAAAGAAATAGTGAAGAAGGAGGGAGGTTGTACCTTCCCCAGCTGCTGGAGGAAAATGAGATGTCTTGCTTCAAACTGAACAGGCTCTTGACTGTCAAATGCACCGGCAAAACCGAACCCACGACTCCGCACTGGAGCAACATCGTTCTCTGCCAGCAACTCATAATCTAAAAGACAGAAAGACATAGTGGCAGAGACAGAGATCATCATTTCACTAAATGTTGTCCGGGATCACTACGTACATGCCAAATAAAGCTCTTGAATCTTGAATTTCAATCTTGAAAAAGACTGAGTTGAAATTTACTGTCTTAGTTTACACAGTATAAAGAGTATGAAAACACATATAGTGTGTTAAAGTGTGTATTGGTCTGTACCAGGTGTAAAGAGGCTGTTTAAGTCTCTGATGATGGCTCTGAAGGATGGACGATGTGAAGGCTCGTAATCCATGCAGCTGTTGATCAGATTAGCCAGTTCAGTCCATTTAGGAGCTGGCAGCTGATGCCTGTCCTCATAGAACAGAAGTTTCTGCAGGACACACACAAATATACACACACAAAACAGGCATTGAGGAAAAAAAAAAAAAATCCCAGCACAGGTTTTATGAGCATTTACTACAATATTCCACTGTAGTGCATTAAAAGGATTTATCCAAGAGTTAGGGATTATTATAAGATGCCAGTGCTGAACAAGTTATTTAATGTACTTAATAATTTGACTCCAGTGGATTGACATCCAGAACTCAGTATGAGCTGGTATAATGTGGTGTCTCCATTAATGCTCAAGCTACACAGACTTGATGCCATGTTGATGACTTGGGCTGTGATTAACACTTTCGTTGAGTGGTGTGTCTGAAACTAAACATGCCTACTTAACCTAACTAAGGCAAAGACATTGGTGTGCACTTTCAAAGATCCAGGTGCTGGTAACACTTGTCTCTGTCCTGTGAGAAGAGGGGGAGATAGCGGATAGTACCTATGAGTGGTCCTGAGTAATACACTGGAATGGTCCAGTCTGGAGAAAGAAGCAAATCAAACCCGGCTTCCTAAGGAGACTCCACCAATATTTGTAGCAAGATGCTACATATTTTCAACCGATCAGTGGTAGAGAGTGCAAGCATTTACCTGCAGTGCACTGTAGTAGCAGCATAAAGGCTGGGGATGCTAAAGAGCTAAGCAAACTCACCAGGAAGGCTGAACAGGTCATTGGGATAAGCCTGATCTAATTTAAACTGGCTGTTTAGGAGAAGATGATGGCTAATTTACTGCACCAACAATGACTCTAACCCAATTTACATGAACTTGGTCTGACAGCGGAGCATTTAACTCTAGACTGATAAAATTATGCTGCGGCAAGGAGCACTACTGGAATTTTTTCAACTGACTTCGACATATATATATATATATATATATATATATATATAAATAAATACACACATATATAGATAGATAGATAGATAGATAAATAAATAGATATATAGATAGATAGATAGATAGATAGATAGATAGATATAAAGATACTGACACACAATTAAAAACCATCTACTCATGCTGCTCCCTTTAATTGTTGCTCTATTTCTATTGTTTACTGTGTATGCAGGCAACTTCTACTGTATGGTTGTTTAATTTGTATAGAACTTGCATGCTGCCATGCTACCACTTTGTCATATCACTTACTGTCTGAGATCTTTTTACTTAGTATAATTAATTTTTATTTGCTGTGTATTTTAGAAATCATTAGTCCTTCTTACTTCAGGTGCTTTGTGTGTGCAGCTGCAACAAATACATTTTCTTCAGCAAAGGATGAATCTATCCAAATCTAATATAATCTAAAATTACTGTAGTAAAGGGATAATAACCCTAGATATCCAAGGGTTAATGACTGACTACCGTATGTGACAACAGGTTGCAATTTTTAAAGTGCTACTGCTATAAGGCTAAAACTACAGACTGTGGCATATTGAGATACAGGTTTTATTAAACACAGATAGCCTGTACATAAAATTAGTTAATAAATAAAGGTTAGTATTTAGAAGCTACTAACAAATTTAACATTGAATAAGAAAACTGGATTGTAACTTATCCAGGATAATACTACTGAGAAGAACAAACATTGTTGGCTCGGTCATTAAAAAGACAAGGCAAATCTTTTACTCAGCACAGATTCAATGGGTAGATTTCTGTGTCAGCAGAGAAGGTGGCTGCCCATTTACTTGTGCTGGCATTCGAGCGAAAACTAGCCATAACTTGTGAGGGTAACTGCGGATGACTCTGTAAATGATGCACTAAACTCATCGACCTTCACATTTTTGTTGCTTGTTATCTAGTTATCACATGTCACATTTAGTTTAGGAAGAGAAATGAACAGCATGGACATTTGGAGCTTATACTTTGCTCTGTTTGCCTGCTATACCTGCTGGGCCATAGTATAAATCAACACCTAAACATTAAAGTGTGACTGGGAGCTAGACAGCTTATTTTATCGTTTTGTGGCTGTAGCTGGGAAGGGGCTCTTGAATGTAAAGTGTGTGACCTACTGATAGGTGTTATTGTTTGTTACACTCCCATCCAATATAATGACCAGCCATCACTGTAGGTGGTGTTTGTTTCTCTCACTGATTAAACAATGACGTGTGCAACCAAATGAATATTTATCTTTACACAGGATAAACGATTGTAGCCAATTGGCCTGATTAGTAATCAATGTATTGGGGATGCTGAATATTAGATGTTGGTGTGTGTGTGTTCTACCTTTGAGGAATCGTATGAGCTGAGAGGTTTTTCTCCTGCGGTGTAAATCTCCCACAGCGTGGTGCCAAATCCCCACTTATCTGTTTCCAAGCCCAGATTTCTATAGTCTTCCACACACTCTGGAGGGACCCAGGGGATGTGCTCAATCAGAACTAAACACACACACACACACACACACACAGACACAGACACAGACACAGACACAGACACAGACACAGACAAGACAAAACACACACACACTGCTCAGCACACACTGGAATCACTAATGGTAATCTTCTTGGACTTTAGTGTGCATTGTATTTCATAACTTCACAAGAGAATCCAAAATCTTCTTAACATAACATAATTCAAGTTAATAACACACATGTATACACATTA